>VMDO01005712.1:0-108276 GCA_007922755.1 Pedetes capensis | reverse complement strand
GCAAAAAAAAAAAAAAAAGATAGGCAGTCAATTTCTGTTGCTCACAACTAATGATCCTGCCAGAAATACCAAGTAAAAGGATCAATTTAGGACATATATTTTTATATGTGGGTTAGGAAAAAGGAATTTATATTCTGGTATGATGTTTTTTCCAACAAGTATACTGATTCCCAATAATTACTTTGAAATTCTTTTTTTTTATCTAGAAAATTATAAGAATTACCAGGTAAAGCAGTGTAGTGAATTTCTCCATTTTGTATGAAGAGTTTTGCTTTATTTGTTTGTTTTTGAGACAGGGTCTCACAGTAGAGTCCTGGCTGGTTTGGAACTCACTGGTAGCCCAGGCTGACCTCAAATTCACAATCTTCCTGTCTCAGCCTCTTGAGCATTGGGATTACAGGTGTGAGCCACCATACCCAGCTGAATGAACAGTTTTTGCTAATATTCTATAATCTGCATTCATTTTTTTTTTCAGTGTTGTGGATTGAACTCAGTGCCTTGGACTTGCAATGCAAGTGCTCTACTACTGAGATTTATAGACCCCTTCCGGCCCTACATTTATTAAAAAAAATAATCAAACACCAAGTTCTATACTAAGAAGTCAATCTGACCTAAGATTAAGGGTGGTACTTTGTCTAATGGGGGTAGATGTGATGTAATAACCAAACTTTTGCAGGCTTCTTACCTTGAGTTATTTTATCTCTCTCTCTTTCTAGCCTTTAGATATTCTCTTCTACTCAAGTTTTATAGGACTGGGGTAGATCTCAGGGGTAAAGCGTGTCCTCCACAGGTGTAAGCCCCTGGGTTAGATCCACAGCCCCACAAGCAAACAAAAAAGTACAAATTTCAAACTGGGAGCCCTGGTGTACACTGGTAATCTCAGAGAGTCCAGAGGCTGAGGCCAGTGGCAGCCCACACAATTTAGCCAGACCTTGTCATAAAATAAAAAATACAAAGGGGACTGGGGGTGAGGCTCAGTGGCAGCACACTTGCCTAGCTTGTGTGAGGTCCTGGGTTGAGCCCTCCAATACTGAAGTGGGGGAAAAATTCAACAAGTTTTATTTACCATCTAGACAGTTTCTATGATTCCTGGTTTTTCCAAGATTTTTTTAACTTTAAAAAGATCTCGATATTTACTATTGGGTTTATATTTTGGTAAGGTTGGAATGTATCCATGATTTGATACTGATATGTTAATTCTGTGTTGGTGACAAAAAAAGAAAAGAAATATATCTAAAGTAGATGATATCACGGTTGAAATGCACAGTTGTGAAAACATCTGCTTGAATGAATTTAGAAAAAACGATTGAATTCCTTTCCTTTTAGGCATTATGTTGTTTTCAGGCCTTCATCAGACACGTCAAAATGGCTAGTATGTTTATAAAAACTTTTTCAAGTCTGTCCTTAAGTGAAATTCTCATATAAAATGATTTATAGTCAAGTTTAAAGTTAAGTATTAAATCTCTACTTTTGACAGATATTTGGAAGGAAAGGAACTAATTTTCTGCTAGAAAAGAAACTACTAAGAAATATTTTTGGAAGAGAAAATTATATATATATATATATATATATATATATATACACACATATATATATATATTTTCAATATATCAAGTTATATATCATCTGAAAAACAAAGATATTGGTTTTTCTTACTTTTCATTTTTGTTTCTTCCTTCCTTCCTTCATTCTTTCCTTCCTTCCTTCTTTCCTTTTTCTTTCCTTTCCTTTCCTTTTTTTTCTTTCCTTTTTCTTAAGACAGGGGTCTTAGTATGCAGCCTACGCTGACCTGTAACTCAAGATTCTCCTGCCTCAGCCTTCCAAGTGCTGGGATTACAGGTCTGCATCCCCCACCCCCAGTTGTGTTTCTTATTTTGTAAACATTGAGTTTGCATTTCCTTCTTATGAAGCATTGTCATCTTAGGAGTTTTAGGCAGGTATAGGTTCTGGGGGGCATAAAATACATATTATACAGAGATTAAGTAAAAATTTTAGAGTAAAAGCTGATATAAGAAAAAACTTTGAATTTATTAGACTGTAGTATTTATTGTTGTTTTTGAAAATAAGAACGCAAGAGGTCCTGTAATTAATAAAAATGACTCCATGTCACATGAATTCACCAGGGGCTGGCTTTATGTGACAATAGCATCCTAATAAGGATCCTGAGTATGGCTGACATCTTGAAATGTCTTAGTTTGAGAAGACACAATGAATTTATATGCTAGGAAAATTTGTAACAAGAAATGGAACCTTTCCACAAATTAAAATTAATGATATTCATGATAATCAGGATTAATATGCAAGGATATGATATTTTAGTCAATCAGAAAAAGTAAATCTTCCCAAGCAAAAGACAGTTTGTTGAATGAAAAGTCAGGAAATAAGGACAACCAAACTTTTAGGATAACTTTTAGTTTATCTGGAAATTATAGTGCTGACCAACCTAAGCATCTATAATGATTCTAATTATCTAAAAGGTAAACCAATTGTCTCTGATAGCAGGGATTGAGTGTTTAGGCAAGAGTTATTTGAAATTAAATGGGGAGGGTCCACCAGGCATTTCTTTGTTGCTAGTAGCAACAATAATTTAGGAAGAGATAAAGCAGGCTGGAGTGAGAGGGTAGGACAAATTATTGTTTTTATAAATGATGAGTAATATGTCTAAGAAGACAGGAAGCTTGAGGTATATTTTCTAAAGAATTTAAGAGAGTAAGAGTAGAAATTTTAAATTTTGGTACATAATATTTTGGTTAAATTAAAAATATCATACTGAACGCATTCTCTAGTTATGCTCTTGTTGTTGTTGTTGTTAGGTGCCGTCAAGTCGGTATCCGACTCATAGCGACCCTCTGTACAACAGGGGAAACACTATTATCAGTGTTTCTCTGCTGTTCATAGGGTTTTCAATGGCAGATCAGTTTTTGGGAGGGGGTTGCCAAGTCCTTCTCCCATAGTTATGCTGGAGATATTAATAAATGAATAAGTGAGTAAATACACTCATTTAATGAATGTTGGTTAGTAATCCTGGCCGTGTGATGGGCACAAACCTGGCAACATTGAACTGTAGAATGGTTTGAAAAATATTTAGCATCAATGATTGTGTGAGTTTCAGTTTTCACACAGGCTCTTGAAAAATGAATTTTCAATACAATTGAACAGAATAGGAAGGTTGAAACTATGAACATCAATTTAGCCATAGTAGTTGTTCAATAATTCTTTGCTGGTTTGAGTTTATATAAATAATACATGAAAACAAAAAGTCTAAAATCTGACTCCAAACAACATCAGGAATAGATGTGGACTCCTATTTATTCTTTGGACCTGCTTTGTCATGGTCACTGCCATCTTAAACAATCAAATCCAAATTGGTGTCATCAGGAAAGCCAAATGCTTTTCTGGCATGTGATTAATGAAGGAAATGATAAAACCTGCAATCTTCCTTGATTAGGATCTTGAAACCCACACCCAGTTCAGATGGTTTTTCCCGTTTGTTAACTGAGCAAAGGTTATAACCACCTGCACTAGCATGCGTGTGTGTGTGTGTGTGTGTGTGTGTGTGTGTGTGTGTGTGGTCTGTTGGAAATAAAGAAATATTCTCTGCTCAAAACACTGACCTAGTACACTGACAATAAATTCTTTTAAATCCTATTATGGAATTTTGAGTTTTTTATTCAGTGTTATCAGTCATTTTTCTTTTGATGATCAATTTGTCTCACATTTGGCTGTAAATGCATACCCCTAACCCCCACTTTAAGCTGGCTCTTGCTTTTAGAGACTTAATCATTGATTTTTGGGCATAGTCTTAAATTTGATCTATGTTTTCCTTGCACCAGACCTAGAATCAGCCATTTCTCCAAGTTCCTAATTGCTTTGGGTGAGAAGGACATTTGGAAGCCAAGATCTGGTTGGTAGGTGTGCTCATTCCACTGGGGATCATTGCTTCTAGTCCCTTTCACAGATTAGAAGAACAAGGAAACACAGAAGGATTTTTTTTTAATGGACAAAATGATTCAGAGATTCATATGGAGCAAGAAAGGATGTAGGTAGCTATAATAATCTCAAACAAGGAGATTCAGACTTAGAATAAAACTTTAGTACTTGAGCAAGAAAAGCAGTGGTTTGGGTTTAAACACCTGAATCAATTAAACAAAACAAGGAGTCCAGAAATAGACATATACACACAAGGTTGTTTGATAACTGACCAACATGACAGCTTAATTCAGTGTTGGAAAGGAAAGCCTCTTTATAAATATTGCTGGAATAATTACACAGCTGTACAGAAAAAAAATCTTGACACATGCATGAATTTTTAAATCATGACTTGAAATTGATATTTGATAATAAAATTTAATATTATGGTTTTTACTTAAGTTTTTAATTTGGTATTTGTGTATCTCTTACACTGAAAATCTTAGTTACAACTAATAATTAATATTTATTTGCAGATCTTTTTGCTCTTAGAATGTGCCTAAGGAAGTATAATCAGAATGTTCCTTTCAAAAGTCATTTGAAATAATTATTTTTCTCTACATAGTTAGGCTACCAATTACATATATGATTGGGTTTGTTTATGTTTATTTTTTATTTTCAGGTTTGTTTTTGGCTTTGATTTCAATTGTTCAATATGTAAAGTATATAAATGGCTCCTAAGTGTAAATAATCTCATAAATGGCCTTGGAAAGGATGCTGTTTCATCTCCTTCTATCTCGTCTTCATTCCACTTGGGTGGGAACTAATGTTAGTTTTTTATTTATCCTCCCAATGTTTCTTTTGAAAAATAATAAAATAAATATATAATTTGTACTCAGTCTATTGCTTTGATGTTTAATGTATCTGGGAGATTCCATCAAGTTAGTACCTGGGAAATTTCTCATTTTTAAAAATAGCTACATAGTACTCCACAGCACTACATTGTGTGGGTGTACTGGATTCAACTAGACACTTTTAGAAGTGTATGTATGTACTATATCCAATCAGATCCTGTTAGACAATCACACCAGTTCTCTCCTTCGGCTGGCAGAAATTATTTTCTAGAGAAGCTGCCAAAAATTACCACACAGTGGGTGGCCTAAAATAACAGAAGTTTATTTTTTATAACAGTTCTGGAATCCAGATGTCTGAAAGCTAGATGTTGACAGGCTCAGGCTCCCACTGGAAGGCTCCTGGGGGGAATTCTTTCTTGCCTCTTCCAGTTTCTGGTGGCTCTAGCAGATCCTTGCTTGTGGCTGCATTATTCCAATCTCTGCTTTGGTCTTCCTTCACGTGGTCTTCTCCTTTGTTTCTGTGTTTTCTTATCTGTGTTTCTTCCAAGGACCAGATGATCATATCTTGAGATCCCGCACTTAGTTACATCTGCAAAGACTCCCTTTTCCAAGCTGCGACTATTGCATTTTCTGGGGATTGCGACATAGACATATCTCTTGCAGGGTGAGGGGCACTGTGCCACTCACTACATTGTTGTTAGGTTATTACAAAATGGCTGGAAATGTGTGATTGCACATTTGTGGAGATATAGCTCCAGAGTAGATTCTTAGAAGAATTTCTGGGTCAAAGGGCAAATAATATGTAATTTTGGAAAAGTTTCCTCCATAGGAGTTGTATCATTTTACACTCCTACCAGATATATTTTTCTAAAGCTTTGCCACCTGAGTGTGTTGTCAAACCTTCTCATCTTTGTTAGGTCCTATCAAGTTGAGTCCAACTCATAGCGATCCTCATAGGGGTTTCAATGGGTGATTGTTTCTGGATTGATTTGAGAGTGGACTTCCACATCCTTTTCCTGTTTTTGTGGTGCTGGGGATTGAACCCTGGTCCTCAGAGAGTGCAGAGCAGCACTCTACCAAGTGAGCTAAACCCCAGCCCAAAGCAATTAGCTACTGCTACACATAACAACATGTTGTTGTTGTTAGGTGCTGTCAAATTGGGCCTGAGTCTCATAGTCACCCTATGTACAACAGAACAAAACACTCTCAGACATTGTGGCATGCCCAGCAGTATTGTCAGTATTTCTCTGCTATTCAAATCTTACAGTGGGTTTTTTTTTTTTTCTGGTTCAAACAGGGTATTTCAGAGTAGATGTACTTTGCATTGCAAGTTTTAAACTCTTGGTTTTATTTTCCTTATTTCTTGATTAAAGTGGGACATTTATTCAATAGCACAAGTGTCTGAAAAATACTTGACACTCTAAAATTCCAGAGAGAAAAAATCAACTACAAACCAGACAATGTCTTCAAGGAGTTCACCATTCAGCAGGAATAATTTTCAAGAAAACAAAAACCTAGAAGAGCCATGTGTAATATACATGTAAGTGAAAGGCATCAAAATAATAATATACGTTTCTTCCTCTTTTAGAGGAGATTTGGATTTCTGCATTTTCATCAGTAAGTATGATGGATGAGATGACTCCATAGCAAAGATGCCTATTTCTGTTACTACCAAGTTTTGACAATGTCACATGTTGTTTATGTCTTCCTTTGTCTAGCTTCTCAGCCTTCTCAAACAGACTGGAAGTTTTGGAGGTCAAGTGCATTTTATATATCTTTATCCCCAACGCTTAGACTCATGCTTTCACATTGCAGATGCCCAATAAATGTTTGATGATAATGAAAACTTATTTTGCAATACAAATTTAATTCTCTAAGATAAGTGCATTTTTATTTTTCCAGTCAGTGCAAGGAAAGGTGTCATCTTCAAAAGGAATGGCACAGAAAATATTGAAATTTACCATCTATTGTTGGGTACAGGCTAAACTGCTGTAACAGACTCTTACCTTAAGACATAACATGATTTCTTTCCCTTGTAACAGTTTTGGAGAGTCTGTGGTCTCTTTTTATGATGTAATCTGGGGACTCAGGCTGGTAGGGCAGCTATGCCATTATCCTATGCATGGGGATTCCATGTCTGGGTCTCTGAGATTCATCCATGTTGTTGGGTTTATTAGTGGTCTGTTCTTTTTCATTGCTGAGTAATATATCTTTGTATGAGTATGCCCCAGTTCTAGTAACTATATTTTGACAACTCTAAAAATTGAACCTATAACAACTATGAGATTTTTTGATTTGCATGCATAGTTGAAATATATAGGACCATTTTAACTTTATATTCTATTTTATTTAGTGAGTTTTATTGAGTGTCTATAGAGGTAAAAAACTGTGCTCAGTGATGGGGATACAAGAGTGTGTAAGTCCTTGACACTTCTCTCAACTTATAGTTCAGTTAGAGGAGAAAAAGGTAATTGAGTTGTTCCAATTTGGATGGAAACCACGTGACTTTAAGCAGCCACCTTAAATACTTGTTGAAAAAACTGAAATACAGTCAAGACTTGGAGGATCTAGATGCCAGTAAATAATCTTACAGTTCTCTTGTAAGAAATCTGACCATCTTCTATCTCAAAATCTTCCTCCAGGGAACAGGCGTCTGGCCTTAAAAAGCACACTGGCCTGAGAGTCAGGTCCCTCAGGTTCTATTTCTGGTTCTGCTACTGGATTGCTATGTGACCTTGCACAACACAGGGAACATGTACTTCCCACAAAGCTAGAGGCAGGAGCCTGAGGCGCCCTCAGATACAGCCACCACCCTCCTCCACGTGAGGGTAGGTCTCAGGACGAAGTGGACTGGTTGGGCTTCTCACCTGAGCTTAGGCAAGCTTTTCCCTGCTTCCAAAGGCATTTATTTTGACGTGAAATTGGAGCTCCGATTTTGGAATGGTCAAAGGGGTTTGGTCTTGCTCCCTAGTGTGAATCCAGAAGCTAAATCTAAAAACAGTCCTCATTTTAAAAGCCTTGTTGTTGTTGTTAGGTGCCGTCAAGTCGGTATCCGACTCATAGCGACCCACATAGGGTTTTCAATGGCTGACTGTTTCGGGATTGCTTTGGGAGTGGATTGCCAGGTCCTTCTCCCATTTTTGCGGTGCTGGGAATTGAACTCTGGACCTCAGAGACTGCAGAGCAGTGCTCTACCAACTGAGCTAAATCCCATCTCCTTAAAAGCCTTACTGAGGCTAATTTTTCTTACTGAGCTAATTTATTTTTTTATTTTTTTGTTCCTGGTACGCTAGGAGGAAGTAGAATGGTGTGCAGTTGAGAGAATGAAGGTAAAGAGAGCCCCAGGTTTCATGAGGCAGTGGGGAGGTACTTGATGTCTGTCTAGCGCCTCGGAAACTCTAGAAAGAAGATCACAGCGACGCGCCTCCTGGAGAACTACATTTCCCTGCAAGCCTTGCGGCCCGCTGAATCGCGTCGTGCCCCAGACACGCCAACCTGATTGGAGGTCCGTCTCGTGGTGCATCCCGGGACTTGTAGTACAGCTGCATGTGCGGCAAGCTCCTTTGTGGTTCGCCACGCCCACTCGGCCCAACTCAAGCGCCTCAGCGGAATTCTGGCTGTTGTAGCGCCAGCCTGGTCGAAGTTGGGCGCGCGTGCGTCGCACCTGAGAGGCCGGCCGGCATCTCCCGCGGGGCGGGGCCGTCGGTTCCTCTTAGACACCGCCTTCCTGTGTCCGCCTCTCGCCTTGTCCCGCCCGCCCCTCCTTCCTGGAGCGGCAGCTGAGGCTGAGACGGCTGCGGCCGGGAGGCGGGCGGCAAGTGGCTAGTGTGACACGCGCCGGCCCCGACCCTATACGGTGACTCGTGCGGCGCAGGCGCCTCCTGCCCCGCCGGCGGGGCCCGGGCTTTCCGTGGCGGAATGTTCTCCCGAAGGAGCTACGGCGATGTGAAGAAGTCCACGCAGAAGGTGCTGGACCCCAAGAAGGACGTGCTGACCCGCCTGAGGCACCTGCGGGCGCTGCTGGGTGAGGCGCGCCGGTGCCGGGGCACCTGCCGGGAGGGCGCCGTGGGAGGCCGTCCGGGACCCGCGGGCGGGCGGCGGGGGACGGGTGGGCGTCAGACCCGCTGCTCCGCGGCGGGGACCCCCGGGGCATTGTTCCCCCAGAGCGGCAGCCAGGCCCTGGGGCGCTGCCCTGTCGCCCTCAGTGTAAACTTACCCAGGATTCTCACCGGACGCCCGCCCTCCGGGGAACCTCGGGGCCAGGCACAGCGGTGACTGTCCCGGTGTTCCCCGGCAAGCCCCAGGTGGCGCGCGCGCGCACACACACACACACACACGCACAGACACTACTGCTGTCATCTCACCTCCCCAGTTTTTAAATTTAATTTCAGTGTTGAATCTTGACGCTTTGGTCACCTGAGACCCCCAGGGGTCCCAGTACAGATTTAATTGAACTGTCATCTCTCTGGTTCCCTCTCGCTTTTAAATTTTATTTTTACTTTTGAGTCTGAGGCCCTAAGTAGGTTGCAAGTGATTGCAGCACAAATGTAGCTGTCATCTCTCTTCCCACCCTCCATTCCCCCTTTTTTTTCAATTTAATTTTTATTTGGATCCTGATTCGGTTTCTTGGTGTCCTTTGGCTTTTCTGCCTGCTTGGAGGGAAAGGTGGCTTCCATGAGTTTGAGGGGGTTGCTTGTCCTTTATTACTAGGATGACAGCTGTGGTTCCTTGCTGCCTGCCTTTTGTATGGCCCACTGGGTAGAGGTTCTGAGGAGCCCAGGTGGGCCAGGGAATTGATCTGTAGTGGCACTCATGTCTGCCGGTGTGAAGTGTCCACAAGACCTTCTGTCACCTGCTGCTTGTAATCTGTAGCTGGCTCATTCTTCTTTCTTCCCCCTCCCTCCCTCCCTTTCTGACTTGGTTTTCTTTCTTTTCTTCTTTTCTTTCCTTTCTTTTACTTTTCTTTTTTTCTTTCTCTCTTCTCCCCTCTTCCTACCCCCCAAACCCCCCCTTCCCTCCCTCCCTTATTTAAACATTTTCAGTCTTGTTTAGGATGGAAACACCTTTGCCTGTCCTTGGACAGACTTGTCTATGTGTATTTGGGGCTAAAGAAAAGACACCTTGTTTCTGCTAGATATCTTTTAGTGTTAAAATGAACAAAAATAAGCTAGTTTTAATGTGTCTATCACTTGAGAAAATAGGGCATAAAATAATTCATTTTATAGGAGAATTTTAAATAAACATGTTGTTTATGAGATTAAAAGGTGCTAATTATTTCTATTTATACTCTGTGAACTAGCTGTAAGGGGGAAGAAACCCAAACCCACCCACCCATCCACCCAACAACCATCCAAAAACCAAAAACAACCTCACAAACACACACACACAACACAAAACAATCCAACACCTGATTTTGCCAAATGAAGTTATTCACTATCTCATATTCCTGGAGAGTACATTTACCTGTTCAGTTAGAATGAAAGGTAAATCAGTATTGTTACAGGGATTGGTTTCCAGACATTTGAAAGCAAAATGTGGTGTTCTTGGTAAACTGAACTTTTTACTTCCCGTAGTAAAATGCCATACACACACAGGTTGCTTTGTTGGGTTCTTAGTAGTGACTGATTAACACCTACTGCAGGGACATTTTTGATAAAGGAGGATTGAGCCTATTTTAAAGCATTTGATACTTTGGAACTTTTTCTGTGCTAGAGAATTTAAACCTTTGTTCTGTCCAAGCCTACAGGATTAAGTTAGCTACATTTTATACAGATAGAATCAAACCTGAATTAGACTGGTATCTAAGAGATACACAGTCCATTGTTACCATCTGAGAATGTAGATACTTTTCAAGTCTGTGTAATTATGGTTTCTTTCTACGGTGTGTGTCTTATTTTTAGGAATGTTTTATTATCATTTCATTGAGCTCTTTCTGACCCCAGTTTTGTGACATGGAGAATTTCTTTGACATTTCCTTAGGTGCATTCTTTGTTGTTGCTGCTGATGCATTTGTTTGTGGGATGGCCAAGTTTGTTTAGTTTACTACTGTGATCTTTATCTATAAGGACTAGATGTTTGTAGAACTTGTCTGAGGAGTTCTAGTCATGATGTTTAGTGTAAACTCTTGCTTTACAACTATACAGATTGTAAAGAAAAGTAGCACATTAATGCACTAGTTCCTGCCAAATCATGTACCCTATTTGGTCACTACCTATTTAAGCAAAATTTTACTTAGAAAGCGAAGGGCTCCTGAGTTGAAAGATAGGAGTTAAGCCAACCAACACCAAGGAAACTGAAGGAAATGAATAGTAATTACTACTATATTTTATGTATATATTTACATAACATTCTTGCCTTTCATCTATTTTATCTTCCAGTGAAAATAAAGACTTTTTTTTCACATACAACAAAAGTACCACTTACCTAGGTTTGCATCCTGTCCACCACACTTGAAGCTATACAACGTCAGCTAGTTACTTAGCCTATCCTTGAACCTCATTTTACTTTTTCTCTGTCAAATGGGATGGTAAGGGTTATTGTTAGTTGTTGTTGTTGTTGTTGTTGTTAGGTGCCGTCGAGTCGGTATCCGACTCATGGCGACCCTCATAGGGTTTTCAATGGCTGACTGTTTTGGGATTGCATTGGGAGTGGATTGCCAGGCCCTTCTCCCATTTTTGCGGTGCTGGGAATTGAACTCCGGGCCTCAGAGACTGCAGCGCAGCGCTCTACCAACTGAGCTAAATTCCAGCCCTTCATCATTAATAGGATAGACATATTTTGAGAAGTATTTTCTCCACCCTTCTTTCTTATTTTTGATAATGGTGATGGACTTATTCTCTCTTCATAAAAATTAGTCTGTATTTCAGACAACTGGCTGAGACACAATTAGTTGTGGAGAGTATAGTAGTAGTATCATGATAATGGCATAGTGAATTTGAACCCCTGTCTAAAAAAAAAGCCACATGTATAAATTAAAATTTTCTTTTTTCTTTTCTTTTCTTTTCTTTTTTCTTTCTTTTTTTTTGCAGGTACTGGGGGTTGAACCCAGGACCTCGTGCTTGCATGCTCAGCAAGTGCTGGACCACTGAGCTGCAACCCCCAGGACTTTTTTTTTTTTACTTTTTGAGACAGGGTCTTGCTAAGTTGCACAGACTGCCTCCGGTCTCAAACTTGCGATCCTCCTGCCTTTGCCTCCTGAGCCACTGGGATTACAGGTGTGCACCACCATGCCCAGCTCTAATTTAAAATTTTTTAGTGACCATGTTTGAAAAGTTGAAAGAAACAGGTGAAATTAATTTTAACATATTTTATTTAACCTCCTATATTTAGTATGGGCTGGGATTTAGCTCAGTGGGTAGAGCGCTGCGCTGCAGTGTCTGAGGCCCCGAGTTCGATTCCCAGCACCCCAAAAATGGGAGAAGGGCCTGGCAATCCACTCCCAAGGCAATCCCGAAGCACTCAGCCATTGAAAACCCTATGAGGGTCGCTATGAGTCGGATACCGACTCGACGGCACCTAACAACAACAACATATTTAGTATATAAAACATCTAATATATATTGTATCAACAGATAATCAATAATTTTTTCTGTTTTCTTTTGCAGTATTCAGGGTCGTGCACATACTTTGTAAGTGGTCCACCACTAAATGCACCCTGGCCTATTTTTTATATTATATTTTTATTTTGAGTCACGGTCTTGCTAAGTTACGCAGGCTGCCTCTGGCCTCAAACTTGTGATCCTCCTGCCTCTGCCTCCTGAGTTGCAGGGATTATAGGCATGTGCCACATGCCCAATGCTCAGTACTAAATATTAACAATATTTTTACATTAGTTTTTCCATATTAAGTCTTGGAAATCCAGTGCATATTGTATACTCACAGCACATATCCATTCTTCCTAGTCATATTTCAAGTACTTAATAGCCAAATGTGGCTAGTGGCTACACATTGGACAGAGTAGGGTCCAAATTTGGGGAAGTAGAGGAGGAGGGCAACTTTAGCCAAAGGAAAATGGAAGAACTAGCGGCAGAAATACATGGGGCAGTGATTTAGGAGGTTGACATACTGTATCTGGTACTGGAGTGGTGAGAGGTAGCCTTGGAGACAAAGTGGGTGTGTGTATGGGGTGGGTGGTGGCCTGACAAGCATAATTAGGGCAAAATCAGAAAGGGCTCCATCTGCCTGAATTGATAGTTCTGTACCTATCCGAAAGTGAGAGAGCCTGTGTGGAGACTATGGATTGATGGATACGACTTGAGACTTGCCCCTGTGCCAGCAGTGCTGGGAAGATTGATTGGGAAGGGTGGGATTGGAAGCAGGGCGTCCACGGAGGGCACTGGGGCAGTAATGGAGCAGACAGATAATGGACTGCCGGAAATAAGATACTGTCCAGCAAGTAGAGAGAAAGTGGGATAGTAGACACACAGCTGCAGAACTAGTGGTTCTCTGAGTGTAGTCATGAAAGCGAGGGTTGCAGAAGCTGCCCAGGAGGGTTTAATAGGAAGAAGACTCTTGGGGTCAGAGCCTGTGATGTTCTAGTTAAATCAAGAGGCCAGGCTTTGGATCTCAGATTTAAGCCAGGGAATAGTTTCTCACAAATGTTCTGTAGAATGACAGAAAAAAATGTAGCATTTTGATTTATTTCTACTTGTGTATCTGTTGCTTTAAATAGAGACAAATTCAATTACAGTGTTATATGTTGTGATTTAAATTTATTGTTAGCATTTTCATATTTTGTTCCTCTCCTCTCTCCCTCCCCACTCTTTTGCGGTACTAAAGGGGTTGAACCCAGGGCTTCGAACATATTTTGTAAGTGCTCTACCACTGGTCTGCACTCCCATCCTATTTTTAAATATTTTTATCTTGAGACAGGGTCTTGCTAAATTACACAGGCTGCCTCTGGCCTGGAACCTCCCAAATCACTGGGATTACAGGCATGAGCCACCACGCCTGGCCTGTTCCTCTAATTTTTAACAAGCATTTGTTGACACTGTGTACCATCACTCAGCTTACCATTTTCTGGATGGTTTTCCTCTGGTCTCCTCTCCTCTCCCCTCTCTCCTCTCCTCCCCCTCCCTTTCCCTCCTCCCTCCTTCCCTATCTCCCTCCCTCTTTTTTCTTTTGTGTTTGAAATACAGCCTTGCTGTGTTGCCTAGGCTGATCAACTCACTATGTAACCTAGGCTGGCCTTGAATTCTGTCTTCACCTTCTCAGTGCTAGTGTTATAGGCACAAATTACCATACCTGGCTCTTTTCTTTTCACTTGTTTTCTTTTCCCTCCTTCCCCTTCCCCTTTCCCTCCTTTCCTTTCCTTTCTTTTCCTTTCCTTTCCTTTCTTTTCCTTCTTTTCTTGTACTGGGGGTTTGAATCCAGGGCTTTCCACATGCTAAGTCAGCATTGTACCACTGAGCTGCACCCTTAGCCCCCCTTTATTTTGTTTTGAGACAAGGTCTTGGTAAATTGTGCAGGCTGCCCCTGGCCTTGAACTTGGAATCCTCTCGCCTCAGCCTCCTGAGTGGCTTGTATTACAGGTGCGTGCCACAGTGGCCAGCTGTCCTCTCCTCTCCTCTTCTCCTCTCCTTTCCCCTTCCTGTCCCTCTTCTCTTCACATCCCCTTTGCCTTCCCTTTCCATTTCCCTTCTTTCTTCCTCTGACATAAATAATACCTCTGTAATTTTGGGAAGCAGCTTTTTCTATATTTTGTATTTTCTCCTTAGAGTAGATTTCACTTCAGTCAGATTGCTGGGCTTGAGCATGTTTATGATTTGTTTCACAGTGCTTTCTTAAGTGGTGTCCCATTGGTCCCCTCCAGCAGCAAGGATTGAGATGGCATTTTCACTGTAGTCTGCCAAGCATTGAACACCTTTTTATAATTTGATAATTGATGGTGGGCATTTGGGATAATGGGAGTGTCCTGGGAGAGAGCTAGAGAAGTTGGGAGGGGATCCTGGCTAATGATGGGGCTTAATGAGTTTGGTGTCCTACATGTTGAGTTTGAGGAAAGGCAGATCCAAGTGGAATGTCTGGGAAGGAGATTGTGGTACATGGGGTCTGGAGCTTAATGAGAGGATAGAAAGCCATAATGTTGTTGCTTATTATCATCACAATCTCATTAACTGTCCATAATCATGATGAAGTTAGTGTTCCTACCCTCAACCTACAGAAGACGAAACTGAGGTACAGTAAGGTTAACTGCTTGTCTACCAGCTCCCAGCCTATATGTGGCAGACACAAATTCATATATTTATAAAGCCAGCATTGTGCTTTTGCTTGTTATCTGATTCAAAAGGATATTTACACATCAGAAAATATATTTATTCAACAGAATGTATGTTAACGTATAAACAAAAACTTAGCAGTTATTGCAGGTCTCACAAAAATGTTGCTGATGTAACTCTCTTCCTGGTCTGTCTTTCTGTATTCTTCCAGGGAGACTTGGGGAGATCATCTTTGATTTGAGCATGGCACAAGATAAAGACTCCTGTCTTTAGCATTCATTGGGCTCTCTGTGCCCATCCCAGGTCTAGTAGGTATAAGATATTCACATAGACATTAATGCCACATGAATATTCTGCAACCATAACAAAACTGGAAGGTATAATTTTAGGTTCTTCATGCAGTCCTACTATGATCTCTCTTAGTTGACCCCGTTTGAAGCAAAGTGATTTTGTCATAATCCTCCCATTGCTAATTTTTTACCAGTCACTAATATTTTATACCTATAACCTCTGGAATGTAAAATGAACTTTGGACCAGTATCATACAAATACATAGGCCCTGCTTCTATGACTTGAAATTTTCTAGATGTGAGAAAGGTGAACTGAGGATAAATGTTTTGTTTGCAATAACTGGAAAGGATTGCCATCCACCTTTTATTCTGAGAAATAAGGTAATTCATTCATAGGTTGAGAATATTTTGATATACACATGTATAATTTAGATTTTTATTTTGTTCATGAGCACTTTATTTGTGAACAAGCTTTTTTTTTTTTTTTTTTTTTTTTTTTTTTTTTTTTTTTTTTTTTTTTTTTTTTTTTTTTTAATTTTGAGAGGGTCTGGCTAAGTTGCACAGGCTGCCTCTGGTCTTAAACTTGTGTTCCTCCTTCCTTAGCCTCCTGAATCACTGGGATTACAGGTGTTTGCCATGGCATCCAGTTTAGAGAATTGCCTTTTTCTGTTTGTTTTTTGTTCTTTGAGACAGGGTCTCACTGGGTAGCCCAGGCCAGCCTGGAACTTTCATGGATCCTCCTGCCTCAGCCTCTTAAGTGCTGGACTTACCTGTGCATACTACCATGCCCTGCAAGCCTAACTACTTGTATGAGGAGTTTACAGTACTGATCTTTGGTCTCCAAATTGATTATCATAGACAAAACTATGGAGAATTATAAATGTTTTTTAAAAAGTTAACTTTCCAAGTAGCAATCAATTCCATTTAAGCTTTCAAGTTATTCTTAAAAGAATAAAATTACCACACTGTAAAATTAAGAATAATTAATATGTAAATGTTGTTGTTGGGTGCCTGGAGTCAGATCTGACTCATAGCCACCCCATGTACAACAGTCATGCCACATCAGCAGAAGGAGGTCATGGGGCTTTACTACATTCCTGTGATTAAGGTAAACTCTACTTTGAAGAGAAAACTCTTCCCTAATAATTTCTTGAATGTCTTCCAGTGTGGGGGGCTCATTTTCTGGCACTTTATTTGGCAGTGCTTCTCTGCTATTCATAGGGTTTTGTTTCAGGAGTGGGCTGCTGGTTCTTCTCCCTAGTCTGCCTTAGTCTGAAAGCTCTGCTGAAACCTGTCCACCATGGGTGGCCCTGCTGGTGTCTGAGATACCTATGGCATAGCTTTCAGCATCACACCAACACACAAGCCCCCACAGCATGACAAGCTGACGGATACATAGGGGGTGTAAATGTAGTAAACAACTATCTTATCCTTGGATTAAAAAAAAATTCAATTTGCAAACATTTTTTGTCCCTTGTGTGAGTGTACATGTGCATTTGTGTGTATGTCTGCTATGTTATCAGAGTGATTTAAAGACACTATCCCAAGATTTAAGGTTTAGTAGGAGAAATAGAGGGGCTGGGATTTAGTTCAGTTGGTAGAGCACTGCGCTGCAGTCTCTGAGGTCCCCAGTTCAATTCCCAGCACTACAAAAATGGGAGAAGTACCTGGCAATCCACTCCCAAGGCAATCCTGAAACAGTCAGCCATTGAAAACCCTATGAGGGTCACTGTGAGTTGGATACCGACTCGACGGCACCTAACAACAACAACAAGAACATCAACAGGAGAAATAGATGTGTAAACAATGAAATTTATCACAGAGGATTTTTAACTCCACAGTAGAGTGGGATAAAACCATGGAGGTGGTCACAGTTCAAAGGAGAAACAGCCCCAAAGCCTCCTGGAGGAGCTGTCAGTGTTTCCTGAAGAGAGCCAGCCTTAGGTGAGCTTTGAGCCATGGAAAGGGGACTTTGCCATGTAGATAAGTTGGAGATGAGGGTACTGCAGAGAGAAGAGCTTCTAGAAGGTAATTCTGTGATGCACCGTGGAGTTAAGTATGCTGTTGTTAGGTGCCATGGAGTCGATGTCCCACTCATAGTGATCCTGCGTACTACAGGCAAAACACCATTGCCAGTGCTTCTCTGCTATTCATAAGATTTTTAATGGCTGATTGTTTTTCAGGAGTGGGTTGCTGGGTCCTTCTCTCAAGCCTACAGCACCTGGTGTTTCCCAGGCAGTCTGCCATCAAAATACTAACCAGGCCTGACCCTGCTTAGCTTCCAAGATCTGACAGGATCAGATGCTACAGTGGTACAGCCACAGGCATGGTGTAGGTAGATGATGGGAATCTAGTGAAGAGTTTTAAGCAGAGGAGGAGCCAAATCACATGCATTCCCTTGGTGAAAGGTATGGAAGTCCTAATCTCTACTGAGATGTGGAACATACATGATGGGAGAGAAGGATTTCCCATCTCTTTGGATTCTAAGCTCTGATGATGTAGAGTAGTAATCTTTCCATTGTGTGGACACCACTTCGGATTGAATCCCACACTCAAAGGAAAGCATGGTGGAGAGATGGAGAGTGACCCGGAGCCCTGGACCCTGTGAGAGCCAAGAGTTCAGCCCTGTCCTGCCAGCTCCACCCCTGAGCTGCCCATTTGCAGGAACTGGTAATATCCTTCATTTGCTTTAGCTACTTTAGGTTGTATTTCTGCATCTTGCACCTAAGAGAGTACCAATTAATGTGCCAGAAAGAGCAAGAGATTCCAGGTCAAGGATGGATATGTGTGTGTGTGTGTGTGTGTGTGTGTGTGTGTAGATATGATTTTCATATATTTTGAAGAACTGAATTTGAATTTATGTATAGGAGAAGGAGCTAATAAAAAGAATAAAATTGAGTGAAGAGTTGTTGTTAGGTGCCGTTGAGTCATGTCCGACTCATAGTGACCCTCATAGGGTTTTCAATGGCTGATTGTTTCGAGATTGCCTCAGGAGTGGATTGCCACATCTTTCTCCCGTTTTTTCCTTCTCCCATTTTTGTGGTGCTGGGAATTGAACTCGGGACCTCAGAGACTACAGAACAGCGTTCCACCAACTGAGCTAAATCCCAGCCCACGAATAAAGAGTAGAGGGGGGTTAATGATGGAGAAAGATGTAGTCTGCATTGGGTCAAGAGTGGGGAAAGGAGAGCAGACTTGATAGGAAGGACACCTCTTCATGTGAGGCCACTTGAAGGAAGCAAGAATGTTGGATAACAGAGGTGGAGGGAGCCCGCACACCATACTCTGTCTTCATGAAGGAAGGAGGTTAAATCATCTGCTGAGTCAGTTTTCTTGCTAGTGTGGTGATCTGAATTTGTTTTTTTTACTCCCTCTTCTGTGCCATGTATCCCCTTAAAAGAATGGAAATATTGTAATCTGTAAGGCTTATTTTCTGTTCTTTTTGGGAGTGACCTCACAAATGCATCTAGCCCCAAAGGGGAAATCTGTGTAAAATGAGGCTAGCTCACATCGCCTGCCCCTCTGCTCTGACCTCGTGCCACAGTGTGGCTACGAGGTGGGACTCCAATCTGCCCTCCCAGGTCTTTTTCTTCCAGGCCTCTCACCGTGGGAGTGTGTTCTTGCAGGCTGTGACTCTGGTGTTTAAGGGTCATTTTCTCCCCTGTGTCTTTTATGTGACAGGCCCTACTTAAGACGTAACTCCATTGTATTGTTAGCTTATGTTCATGTAGCACTTTACACTTGGGAAAAATGTTTCTCATATTCTCAAGTTAGTCAAAGTACTTCCTTAAGCGATCAGTTCTTGTTAATCCTAAAAGGAATTTATTAAGATTCTGTGAATATATTTTAGATCTGCAGTACAAGTTATTTTTATCTAATTACAGCCTCCTGGATTTGTCAGTTCAAATAGCTTCTTTAGGCAAGGGGATCCTGAATCTTAGCAAAACTCAGCAATTGAGAATTTAATGGAAAGAGGAATTCACAGAAATGATATCTTTTAAAGGGTTTACCATGTAGATTCTTATAAAGCTTTGTTTCTGAATTTTCAATTTAGGGTTTTAGCTTTGAGTTTTAGGAAAGATATTTTATAACCCCTTTGTGTCTTTCTTTCTTTCTTTTTTTTTTTTTTTTTGGTGGTACTTGGGAGTTGAAACTAAGACCTCACATATCCTTTGTAAGTACTCTGCTACTGAACTGCACCCACCAGCCCATTTTTTATATATATATTTAATTTTGAGACAGGGTCTCACTAAGTTAAGCATGCTGCCTCTGGCTTTAAATTTGCAGTGCTCCTGCCTTAGCTTCTCAGTTTGTTGAGATTACAGGCATATGCCACAGTGCCTGGCTTATATCTTTCATATTGTTTTAGAAACTGAAACCACATCTGGAAGGTATTGAATACTACTTTAAAAGTATTTGTAATCTCTAACAGTAAACATATACTTTGATTTTGCTATTATAGTTGTTAGATTTTAAAAATCTCTTGCTCAAGTGATGGAGCCCATTGATAGTGTCTCATGTTTGATTTTAAGCAACAGCACATATTCATTAAACGTCAGTCATGCTTCAGAGAACACACAAGGTACTAGTGACATTGCTCATGCCCCATTGTAGGACCCATGAGAATGTTCAGCTCCTGCTCTTGCTGGGTGGAGCATGATTGACTGGTAGCTTAGCTGCTTTGAACCAAAGCTGAGCATCCCTTGGACTACTCCCAGCCCATTACTGAGCACAGTGGGAAGATTTATGATGCTTATTTTTCTTTCATCCTGATGCCTAAGACAGGCAGTTTTTTCTTGAGGACACCCTGTTGGCCTGGCCAAGATCTTCTGAGAACTCTGTTGAAGTCTGAGACTCTTTCTACTCAACCCTCATTCTTTCTCCTTCTTCACAAGGATCAGATCTGCATTATAGTCTGAAGCCTTCCCCTGCTTTCTGTTCTTTTCCCTTTCCCTGGGTATTTCCTCCAATAAATCTCTTGCATATTTAATTCTGTCTTGGCATCTTTTTCTCAGAGATCTGCATTAAGACTTCTCCTCTTTACCCAGAAGATGTTTTCCATCCTATTATCTGAAATTCTTCAGGACTCTGTACCACAACATTACATCTTCCACATAAACTTTCTTTGTCCTCTTGTTTGAAATTATCTTTTCTCACAATTCCAATATCATTTCATATCTCTCATTTGACATTTATGGGCTTTGCATTGTATTATACTTATTTGTGTTCTGCCTCACCTTTTCCTCTAACAAGTACATGGAGATAGAACATGGACAACTTCTTGAAAATCTTGACTCCTTTTTGTAACATACTTCCTTATTTAGAATAATAATAGTTAACATTTATTGAGATTTGCCTGTGTCTGAGTATTGCCATATATCTATGTATATTAACTGGCTTAATGCTCCCAAATGAGATAAGGAGTATCATTATCCCCATTTTTACAGATGATATAAAGAGAGAATAAGAACCTTTCCCAAAGTTATGTAACTAGTTAAGTGTCAGAGTCAAAATTTGAAACAAAGGCAGGTGGATCTCAAGTCCTCTTATTCATTTAACAGTTGTATATCAAATGGCAACTATGTGTCAGGCAATGTATGTGGAATTAAGGATGCCAGAGCTTTAAGTCTAAGTCTAGAATAAGTAATGATTAAAAACAAAAATAAAACAGAAACATGATTTCAGAATAACTAGATTTAAGTCTGTTAGAGAGTATCCGGCTACCCATGAGGATGTTTAAAAAAATTCCTGAGGGCCTTCCTGCCCCAAAGATTGTTTTGACCAGCCAGAAGATCCCAGCATTAATGATTCAAGACTATGAATGAAGGGTAGTGGTCTTCTCCGAAAGGACTCTGTGTATTAGTTAGCTGTCCTTGCTGTAGCAGAAAGACCAACTGAAACAAGTTTATGGAGGGAAAGGTTTATTGGAAGCTCATAGAGGATCAGTCTGCAGTGGTGGCAGGACAGGCCCAGCAGCAGTGGAGGCAAAACCTGTGGTAGACATCCTCCTGGCATCATGGGGCAGGAGACAGTAACTTGGGCCAGAGGTTTTGGGGTAAAACCTCCAAAAGCCTGCCCCCAGGGAGCCACTTCCACAAAACTAGATCCTGCCTCCTGAATTTTCCACAGCCTCCATAGATAGTGCCACAAACTGGGGACCGAATGTTAAAGTACATGACCTTTGGGGTACATTTTATATTCAAACCATGACACTTTCCCCCTTACTCCCAAAGGTCCATGGCCATTTCATAATGCAGAATGCATTTAGTCAAACTCTGAGTCCCCAAAGTCTTAACAGTCTCAATCATGCTTAAAAGTCCAAGTGTAAGTCTTTACTGAGACCTAAGGCAAATTTAGCTGTGAAACCCTGCAAAACAAAAACCAGGTGACATACTTTTAGCATATAATGGTACAGAGTAAGCATTCCCATTCCAAAAGGGAAGAAAGGGGGCCCAGAAAGGGAAGCTTGGTTTGTAACAAGACTGATATTCCACTGGTTAAACAAACACTATTTGTCGGGCATCTGGCATAGTCTGGGCTTGAACAGGCTTGTGTGGCTTTGCTCCTGTGGCCCTGCCATTTGCAGCACAAATGGTCTCCCTGGGCAGGCTCTACTTTTTGCCAACAGCTTCTCTCCACAGACATTTCATGTTGTTGGCATCTCCTACATCCTGGGATCTTCATTTATACTTAGGCTCCACCCACAAAGCTTCATGCATCAGCCCTTCAGGGGCTCTATGCAGGGCACCCAATTCTTGTACACATTGTTTGGAACCTTGGTGGCAGCCTCCATAACCCCACAACCCCTGTATTTGCATGCTTGCAATTCAGCACCATGTGGACATCACCAAGGGTTGCTGCTACTTTGAAAGTAGCTTCACTCTTTTGAACCACAGCTGTAGCAGCAGCCTCTGTATGCCCAGGCCAAGAAGAAAACATGGCCCTGGGTAGCCTCTTTTCAGGAGTGGCTCCAGGAGACGGCTTTTCAGATACTCACTTTTCAAATCTGGGAGATAACTTCTCTGGACATTCTTGTTTTCTGATTGGTTTTTAATTTCATGCCCTGGAGCTTTAGATGCGAGAGTTCTGGCTGACTCCTTCTGTCCCTCCAGGTCATTTTTATTGTCCCAGCAAAAAGTGCTGCTTTTCTTTACTTTGGCTTTTCTCCTTGTCTGAACTGGTCCTATTCACAGTAACTTTTAAAAAGTCTTCACTGCTGCAGCTTTTTCTCTTTAAACTACATTTTCCACGTCTCCCTGCTGTGACTTTTGCTCTATTTTCTCATATATCTAAGTGTAGTAAACAGCAACACTGTATGGCCAGAACATTAGGTCTTTTTGGCATTTCCTCTGCCAAGTTAATTAGTATGTTACTTTTAAATTCAGCCTCACTCAAGTCTTTTGGACAAGGGAAAGTTTACTTATTTATTTCTTTGTTCATTCCTTCCTTCATTCATTTTTGCCAGAATGTAACACGAATGGTCTCCAGTTCAGTGCTCAGTAGAGTCCTCATTTTTCTCTGAAACACTGTGAACCCACCTGCGTTTCTCTTGGCAAAGACGTTCTGGTCTTCCTTACTCCCATCAGAACTGCTCCTCAAGCCTTTCAGGGCTTCTCTTGCCAGCATCTTCAGACTCTTCCAAACTCCTGCAAACAAGTTCCAGAAGCCTAAGAACCAAATCGTCAGGTTTCTGCCTGTCAGCAACCCCATTCCTAGTACCAATTTTCTGTATTTGTCAGCTGTTGTTGCCATTGCAGAAAAACCAAGTGAAATAATCTTATGGAGGAAAAAGTTTATTGGAAGCTCACAGTTAGAGGATTAGTTTGTAGTGGCAGCAGGCCAGGTATGGCAGCGACAGAGGCAGAGCTTGTGGCAGATGTTTTCACTGTAACATGGGGTAGGAGGCAGAGAGCCACAGGTCCAGGGTAAAAACCTCCAAAGGCCTGCCTCCAGGGATCTACTTCCTCAAAGGTAGATCCTGCCTTCTGAACTTTCTATAGCCTCTACAGATAGCTCCAGCAGCTGGGAGCCTAATGTTAAAGCACATGACCTTTGGGGGATATTTTATATTCAAACCATGACACTCTCTAACCTCTCTTGTGTGTATCCATTTGTTATCACATCAACCCTTTAGGGTCCAAAGAGAATAAATGTAAGAAAGGACTATTTCTGTGCATGAAAGGGAAAAGAAGCTGATATTGTTTAACTATAACCAGGGGTGGGGGAAGGGGCAGCAGTGCCAGAGGCTATTGGTGCCAGAGGATTGGCTTGTGTGATGCTTAGACTAAGTACTCCAGATACTCTTTCATGGAAACAAAAGTATAGAAGCATTATTGTCAAATTTTAAATTTATAAAAACCAAAACTTATCCATCCCCACAAAGGACCTTTTATAGCCAATGAGAAAATTTTTTTCAGTGAGATCCATAATAGTATTTTAAAAAACTACATGAAGTAAGAGAAACTGAAGACATATTGCCTCTTTATAGCTTTTTATTTTTTAGAGATTAACAAGAATTTTATTTCTGTCTGTTCATATTTTTGGTGTAAACCTCTCTATTCCGTGGACTTTATACTGATAAAATAAAACTATGTTTGTGCCAGATAGATTTGATATTGTAGAGCTTATAGTGAACACCACAGTGGAGGCAAAATGTCTCCTCAGTGTCTATAGGCCCTATGTGGCATATTACAAATTGTATTTTGGAAAGATTATTTCTATACTTTTTTCTGCTCTTAAAACACATATATTCTGCACAAATAGGTACATCATCTTTAACTGAATTAAAAATAAATAATGAACTGGAAAAATTTTTGAACCTTATAAGAGGAGAAATAGTTATATTCTTGATTATTATATATTTTTAAAACTCTTACATATTAATAAGAAAAATTATAATGTTCAAAATACATGTGTAAGGCTAGGAATGTAGCTTAGTTATAGAGCACTTGCCTAGCATGTTCAAGGCCCTGGGTTTGATTTACAAATCAAAAATCTGGTATTCAGTGAAAATGCATGTATATATAAGTCACAAATGGAGAAATGACAAGACCTATAACAATGTTTTAAATGGCACTCTTCACTAATAAGATGTATAAACTTAAAATATACTTATCCATTATATCAGCACTGTTTCTTTGTTTTTGTTTTATTTTCCTGATGATAATATATGACCTCTCTCATACACATTTTTAGGATTGTAATTTGGTACAATCTTTCTGAAAGCAATTTGTTAGTATATATGTCAGTGATGTTTAAAAAATGTGTATCATTTGACCCATTTTCTTCTCCTATGAAATTATAATTGTTATATTAAAAAACTACCCTATTAAGAAATGCATTGCAACATTGTATGTTTAAATTTTATTGATGTGAAATTCACGTAACATAAAATTAGCCATTTTAAAGAGAACAATTCAGTGGCATTTAGTACATTTATAGTGTTTTACAACCATTGCCTCCAGCTCTAAAACATTTTTATCACCCAACAAAACCATTAAGCACTCATCTGACATGTGTGTAAGTGTTTAGCCTGACTGGGCTTAAATTTTTTTTTTCTTTGTATTCTGGTGCACTAGAAGGGTAGTATATGTTGAGTGTACTCATGCTAGTCAGAGCTCTTGGTTACAACTGCCAGAAACCCAGCTTAAACTAATTTAAGCAAAAGAAGAGATTTCATGGCACATGTAACTAAACAGCCTAAGGCACATTTGGGATTAGCTTTTGCTACCCACAGGGTTGTAAGCGGTGTCCGGGCATCTATCTGTTCTCATGTCTACTCTCTCCTCTCAGCTCCCCTCTCCGTGAAAAATACTCCTGTCTACCCTTGGTTCTGGTACCCTTGTGTTTGTTTTCTGTGTTTCTATTTCATTTTTAGACCAACTTTCCAGATATAAGAGAGATCATCTCTGACTTGGCCAGCCTGACACATCTCTGTAGCTAGTGCATCATGAGAAGAGTGCAGATCCTTCCCTAGAACTCATCCTAGTGCCTGATTTGATTCTCTTTGAACCTCTTTGATTGGCACTGCTTGAGTCATGGCCTATTCCTGTACTGATTGCTGAGTGAGGGAGATGGGATGCTCTGATGGGTCAGTCTGGATCACGTGTCCTATTCCTAGAGGTGAAATCTCATTCTAGCTCCTATGTTTCTGAGAAAGTAGTTCTGGAAAAGCATTCTGGCACATTTCTACACAAAACAGCACTGATTTTATCTCTGCCTGTGCTCATTTATATCAGAAAGTGAAGTTTGTTGACTTTTGTGCTAATAATCCTAGATCATTGAGAAATCCTTAGATAACATCTATTGTTGTTGTTGTTGTTAGGTGCTGTCCAGTTGGGTCTGACTCATAGTGACCCTATGTACAACAGAAGGAAACACTCCAACACTATGCCATGCCTGGCACTATTGTCAGTGCTTTTCTTCTACTCATGGGCTTTTCATACAGATAACATCTATAAGTTCTATTTAGGACTATCTATTTGAGGATTATTTATCTAATATGAGGGAAGGAAAGCATTGCCCTTTGAACAAATAGGTTAGGCTGTATCCCTTGTTTTTTAAATTATTCCATAGATTGTTATGAGTGCCTTCTATTTTCCCAGCCCTCATAGCACTCTGATCCTTTTAAGGTACATGGACAATAAGCAAATAACAAATATATAATATAATTTCAGGTGTTGATGATAGAAAAATGAACCTTGATCAAATTATGTGCATGTGTGCTTGTCTAGATATTGGGGTGAGGGGAGGCCTTTCTCTGAAGAAGGAGAGTTCAGACTGAGACCTAAGTTAAGTGAGAGAGCAGCTTTGTGATTATTCAGGGAAATAGTAGTATTTTAAGAAGAGGAAACAGTAATTGCAAAGGCTCTGAGTCATAAAGAGGTGTGGCATCTCACCAAAGTCAATAGATTTAGAGGAGAGAAAACAAGGAAAAGGACCAGGGGTAGTAGAGGAGAGCTAAGGGTAGGGCTAAGATGCAGCTTGCTCTTACCTCAAACTGTAGTAATAGGCAAAGGATGGACACATTAGAAAATACCCCAGATGTTGACAAGAAATGAAGATCTGACAGAGGGTTAAAAAAAATAATAAGCACAGGAAAATGTTGATGGATCAGTACAATAATAATTTAAGTAATACTGTTTAATAATAATAAATGATTGCAAAAAGCAACAAACAGTGCAGATTGGCTTTCTTCCAGGTGTCTAACTAAATTAGGACCCCACTTTGGTGTATTTTGTGTGTTTCTTGATGAAAAGACCTGAAAGAATCTTGATCTTTGGTTCAGTGTTAATTGAACCAGTGTTGCTAACTGAACTGAATGTCTTTCTCAGATAGGTGGCTTACTGAACTGTATGTCTTACTCAGACAATTAGGGTTCATGGCAAGAGGACAGAAGGCACCTAACTCCCAGGCCCTTACCTGTTTTCTGTTAAAAGCATGGTATTATGCTCTTGCAGCAGCTACGGCAGCTGAAGCACCTGAAGTCCTTCAGGCAAGATGGTGACCATATTAGCCCACCCCAGAAAGTTAATAAAAGCCTCCTCCTGTGTTCAGAGAGCAGCCTCATCTGCTCTTTGGTCAGTGCTGATTCCCTTCTGCTTGAGAATTGAAGCCCCATGAAAGCCTTGCCTGTATTCCCCACACACTTGGCTTGGTCTTGTTTCTGTCCTTTCCATGCCAGAGATTCTGTCTCTGGTAATATGGTGATTCAAAGTAATGATGGTATTAGGAGGTTAGACATAGGAGGAGAATCTTATGATAGTCTTTCAGAGCTATCATTTCCAAGCCAAGACTAGCTCTTTAGCACTTTTATAGCATGCTATTAAGGAGGCTCTGTTCTGGAAGTTGATAATCAGTGCCAAATTTAAGCAGAATGAGCAGTGGATTCATGTGGACAAAGGTTTCCAAGTCTCATAAATGAATTTTACTGTGATTAGAAATTACATCACCTTTTTGCATTCAAAAGTGTCACAGATTTGCTCATTTCTACTTAGTGCAGGGTCTGGGATTTAGCTCAATTGGTAGAGCACTGTTTTGCAGTCTCTGAGGTCCGGGTTCGATTCCCAGCACGACAAAAATGGGAAAAGGATGTGGCAATCCCCAAAACAATCAGCCATTGAAAACCCTGTGAGGTTTGCTATGAGTTGGACACAACTTGATCAAACCTAAATTAACAACAACTCAGTGCAAGCTCTGAAAGGCTGAATAGAGGCAATTTCTTCCTGCCCAATTCTATGATTTTTCTGTACTTTTCAGTGAAAGATGTCTAGAGAGACATAGCTTTTCCTAAGGACAGCAATTCTCCTCTATTAGGTCATTATAGGGCATTATGTGCAATGTTTGTGTTATTCCAGAAATGTAATTAAGACGTTGGGCAGGAAATTTAAATTGTTTGCTGTTTTTAGTGCCTTTTAGGATTGGTAAAGATATATTTCATGTATTATGTGGGTCTTGACTTTCCTTCAAGATTAAAAAGTAAGACAGGTTTGGAGAATAGTATGGCCTAGTGTCTTTACTGAGTTATTACTTTATTTTCTTTTTTGTGGTATTTCATCTGATTTTAAAAAGAAATTTGCTTTCCAAAACACTTTGGAACCTTTTTCCTCCCTGAAAAATACCTTTTTTTTCTCTTGTTATAAGTTTTACATGCATATTACAAAAATTTGAATAATATGAATAAATGAAAAATAGTTATTAAGAAAGCTCTTCAAATTGTACAGTCCTGTAACAGCCATTATTAATGTTTTGCTAAGCCTGTTCTCTGTGTTTGCTCTTGCTATGTATATTCTCTTCTCTCTCTTGTACACTTGTGCACATGTGCACATATATAGAGTTATACATGAATAATCATTATATGTAGTCCAGCACTGTATTTTTGGACATAGCAAGCCTTGGGAATTTTTCCACATTGGTAAGTGGTAGGGGACTTACATAATCCTTAAATGGCTGTATCATGTTCCATTAGATTCACATAACAAATTGTCTGCCACCATTCTTCAGGTTGCAGGTTTCAGGCCCTCACATGCTGTCAGCAGATTGTATCCCTAGAGGTGGCTCCCAGTGACCAGGACAAGGGCTTCTGGTTGCTTGTGTAAGAGGTACAGCAGAGATAACAGTTTTTGAAGCTGCTGACAGGGCAAGGGACAACATGATGATTTTTTGGAGGTACAGACAGTCTCTGGGGGAAGGCAACTTGCATCTTTGCTAAGCTGGTTTCACAGAAAAGCCAGCCTTTAAACCTGTTCAGAAGAAAGGTCATTTTACTTCCAGTCTGGCTCTCAAGTCCTTTTGAATAAAACAATTTCTAGGCCTTCTTTTGGACTTAATAACTATTCAGTTCTGTAGCATGTACCATATCTTTCCTGTGCTCCTTTTGTTTAAAAATAAAATAACGTATATTTCCAGGCATGCTTCCCTGTACCTCCTCCATCACTTTCTGTTTGTACTGGACTTAGCTGAGTATTGTGGGAGCCTAACCTTAGGGGTTCTAGACCTGGAGTGAGCTGCCCTTTCTGACTCTTCTTTCTACAGGCATCAAGGACTATACCTGCCTCTGGTAGTTGCTGGGAGTTGAGTCACTTTATGCAAAACTTTTGTAAGCTGTTATTATAAAGATTAATCATTTTTTGACACGGCATGTGATGGCTGTTCTGCTTTCTCACTTGTTGAGCATCAAAGGGTAGAAGTAACCCCTCACCTTTTGCTTTAGACATTTATTTCTCTCTCTGACTCCCTAGTGAGTGGTTTAGACTAGAATACAAGCTAGCCCTACTTCAGATCAAGAAAAGGAAAAGCAAGTGTGTGTTGACTTTAAAACTTAATGGGACTTAATTCCTATAAAAGGAATGTTGTTGCTGTTACTAGGTTGTTAGATGCTGTCCAGTCAGGTCCAATGTGTAGTGACCCTCATCAGGTTTTCAATGGCCGATTGTTTTGGGATTGTTTTTTGGTTTGCTGTGTCCTTCTTCCATTTTTGTGGTGCTGGGGATTGAACCCGGGTCCTCAGAGTGCTGAGCAGCACTCTAACCAATTGAGCCAAACCCAGCCCTGTAAAAAGAATAAATATATTAAAATGTATACATTTGATTTGGATATCATATTTCATTGGGCTATAAAGTGTGTTTTATTATATTGATAATTTATATCTATTCAACAGTTTTTAGAATCCTTTATTTAAGAAATGTGTCAAAATGCTTGAAAATAGCTCTACTCTGGAAACTTTAACACTAGATGTTTGTAATATATCTTTACACAGAATTATTTTTGCATATGGACTATCAGTACTGGATAATAAAATGTTAATATCTTTTTGACTTCTAAGAATTGTACTTTTTCTTCATGAGTACATGTAAAATAAGGAAATATAACCCAAATATGCATTTGAGTTTTACTACGCGTTAGCCATGAGGCGCCATAAACCTTGTGGGTTGATGAAAGTGTAGCCATAAGTGATGTAATGGTTGCATAATGGAAAAAGCCAATGCTCTATTACTCTCTTACTCTGTATTCCACTATCATTCTCCCTAATAAAGGGAGAAAAATAATTTTTACTTTTCATATCTGGTTTACCTTATAGGTATAGTAAAATGCAAAATGAAGTGGGATGAATATAATTTTGTGATCTTTTCAGTTAACAGTAGTATTTGTTTCCTGTTACTGCTGTTAAACTTTATTTCAGCTCTCTCTAAGGCGGTTTTTTGTTGTAAGTTATAGAAAATTAAAATATAAACAAAGACTAAGGATTGTGTTTTTTTTGTCCTATAAAAAGAGGTCCCTAATCCTGGCAACCCCAGAGTTAGCTAATTCAGCAGTTCAGTGTCAGCACTGTCCAGCAGGTTCTTCCTGTGTCTCTGCTTTGACATCCTTAGTGTGGTAGGTTGGTTTTCAAGGTGGAAAATGCTCACAGCCACTCAGAATGATATCCAGAGACAGAAAAAAAGGTGATGCTGCTTCTAATGTCCCTTTAAGTACCACGGATGTTTTTATAGATATTTCCATCAGACTTCCTCCTGTGTAGAGGGACCAGTAATCAGGTCATAGGCTTGAGCCTATGCACGTCACTGGCAGTGGGGTAAGTTGTTGCTGTTGGTAGGTGCTATTGAGTTGAGTCTAACTCATAGTGACCCTGTGTATAACTGAATGAAATACTCCCTGACTCTGGGCCAAGCAATGATCTTGTTTATGTTTAAGCCTATTGTTACAGCCATTAATCCATCCAGTTGAGGATCTTCTTTTTTTTTTTTTTCATTGACCCGACACTATCCCAAATGTGATGATGTCCTTCTCCAGGGATTGGTCCCTCCTAACAACATGTCCAAAATATATAAGACACAGTCTAGCCATCGTTGCTTCCTGAGAGCACTCTGGTTGCACTTCTAGGACAGATCTGTTGGTTCTTTTGGCAGTCCATGGTATATTCCATATTCATCTCTAGCACCATAATTCAAAGCATCAAGTCTTCTCCTGTCTCTCTTAATCAATGTCCAGCTTTCACAACCATGTGATATGACTGAAAATATCATGGCATGAGTCAGAAGCTACTTCATCTTCAATGTAACATCTTTACTTTTCAACACTTTAAACAGGTCTTTATCAATAGCTTTTCTTAGTTCAATGCATCTTTTGATTTCTTGACTGCTGCTTCCATGGATGTTAATTATAAAACCAAGTAAAGGAAAATCTTGGCCAACCTCAATCTTTTCTCTGTTTAACATGAAACTTCCTGTTAAAGTACTGACCCAGTTATACGGATTTTTGTTTTCTTGATGTTGAGGCACAATCTATACTGAAGGCTTTATTCTTGGATCTTCATCAGTAAATATTTCAATTCCTATTCACTTTCAGCAAGCAGAGTTGGGTCATCTGCATAATATATGTTGTTAGTCTTACTCCTGTCCTGACACCATGTTCTTCATCATAAAGTCCAGTTTCTCAAATTATTTGCCCTGCATAGAGATCGAAGAGGTATGGTGAAAGGATACAGCCCTGACATACCTCTTTCTTAACTTTAAACCAAGCAGTGTTTCCTTGTTCTGTTCGAATGACTGCCTCCTGATTCATGTACACATTCCTCATGAGTACAATTATTCCTCATGAGGTCCTCTGGTATTCCCATATTTTGCAGTTATCCATAATTTGTTTTGATCCACACAGTCACATGCCTTTGCATGATCCATAAAACATAGACATCTTTCTGGTATTCTCTGCTTTTGGGTAATATCCATCTGATGTTAGCAATAATGTCCTTAGTTCCATTCCCTCTTCTGAATCTAGCTTGATTTTCTAGGAGTTGCCTGTCTATGTATTGCTGTAGCCACTTTTGAATAAGCTTTAGCAAAATTTTAATTGTGTGTGATAATGATAATGATAATGTTCAGTAGTTTCCACATTCAGTTGGATACCCTTTCTTGGGAATAGGCACAATATGGATCTCTTTCAGTCAGTTGGCCAGGTAGCTGTTTTCCAAATCTCTTGCCATACACAAGTTAGCACCTCCAGTGCTGCATCTGTTTGTTGAAACCTCTTTATTGGTATTCCATCAATTCCTGGAGTCTTGAGTTTCACCAGCTCCTTCAGGGCAGCTTCCACTTCTTTCATCAATACCATTGGTTCCTGATCATATGCAGCCTCTTGAAATGATTGGTCATCCAGCAATTCTTTTTGGCATAATGACTTTGTGTATTCCTTCCATCTTTTTTTGATGTTTCCTGCATCGTTTAATATTTTCCCTGTAAAACCCTTCACTATTGCCATTTGAGGGTTGAATTTTTTCTTCAGTTCCTTAAGCTTGAGTAAAACAGAGCATGTTCTTCCCTTTAGTTTTCTATCTCCAGCTCTTTGCACATGTCATTGTAATATTTGACTTCATCTTCTCGAGCTTCCCTTTGAAATCTTCTGTTTAGTTCTTTAACTTGGTCATGTCTCCTTTTACTTTAGCTGCTTGATGTTCATAATTGGCTCAGCTGCATCAGGTTGCAGGGGCAAGAGTCAGGTCAGCTTCTCTGAGGGGCAAGGCCCCTGAAGGATGATCCCTGAACAACCCAGGGCTTTACTAGGAAGAGTGAGGTTCTGTTTGTGGGAGATAGGAAGAGCATGAGCTGCAGGAGAACCAACAGTGCTCCTGGCTGCTTTCACATTTTACTCTGAAATGCTGGGAGAAGCCCTATGGAAATAAATTGTCAATTAGGATAAATTTTTGAATACATGTGTATTTTAGGGAAAAAATTTAAAAATTTATACTGTAAAACTAGTATATACAATATGGCTGTAATATGTATAAGAAACAAAGCTATCAAGGAAGCAAAAAGATAAGTTTATTTACTACAATAATATGCAGTTTAGGCCTCAGTATGCCTCCAAAAGAATTATGCCAGGGCTTCATTTGGGCCAGGCTCATGGTCTTGAATATACAGTATGTATGTATCAGCTCTTGGAAGGACTGCATACTGGCCTTTGGATTAACAGTGTGGTGCTCCTTGGAGCCATGGCAGCAAAAGCCTGATTGAACTAGATGCTTTCATTGGGTGGGTGAGTTTAAAGTGTTTGTTTTATTATTATACATCATAAATCACACACGCGCGTGCACACACACACACACACACACACACACACACGACTTATTCTTTCTGTATCGGGCCCATGGCTGTGACTCAGATAAATACTTTCAATTGATTCAGGGTTGAAACAGAGTAGGATTTTATTGAATATGATGGAGGGAGAAAGAGATTCGAGGGTTGAGGGACAAGGAAAGGGCTGATTAAAAAGATGATCAGTGAAAACCAAATTAGGGAAGAAAGGAAGTAAGGACTTGAAGGTCATCATCAATAGTAACAGGATGGTGAGGTCACTGGATTCAGGGACACAGTAGGGTTCAAGAGTTGTTGCATTTGGGGTTTTAGAAGGAGTGGGCAGGAAAGTTAAGAAGTGTCAGATTGCAAGAGAATGAATCATTTGAAACTGAGACTTTGGAGGTGGGGAGTAATGACTGGGTCTGTGATCTGGCTGTGGGCATGGGTGGTGGAGATGGGGTGCCTAACAAGCTCATTAGCATGAGGAAGTCAGGCATCATCCATGGAAAGGTTGAAATCACCAAGAATGAAGCCAGTGCTAAGTAATGGAGAGAAAGACAGTGAGCTAGGCCCTGGTATCTTCAGAGTGTCCTGGGGTGTGTAAAAGAGTGTGCCATTCTGGTTGGTGAGGGTGATATTGTGAGCAGCAAAGGAGAGATTTTTTGGTTATATGAGAAGGAAGGGTCCAGAATGGTTAGAAATTGCAGTGAGGAACAGGGATGCTGATTGATATATGGGTACAGGAGGAAGAGAAAAGCCTAACCTGATGTGTCTAAAGGAAGCAGTGTTCTCAGAGAACTGCCAGGTTTCAGGCAGTGCCCAAGGGAAGGGACCAGTAGAGATTGAGTAGAGGAGAGATTTGGTGAGCTTTATTGAATGTAGTGGGTGGGAGGATTGGCCTAGGGATCTGGAGTAAGATTTGGTGATACCCAGAACTGTACGGGGGTGATAGAGATGAGGACCATATAGAAGCTTAGGTTTTCCAGGAGATGGAAACCTGAGTGTAAGGCTGACGTGACATCTCGTGAGGAGTACCTCAAGAGTGGTCTAAGACAGTCTTCTTCCTAGGCAGCTTATGATAGCCAAGTAAAGGGGAGGGAATGGGTGTCCTACAAGGAGCAAAGGACCTCCTGCCACTCTGTTAGAGTGGGATGGACTAAGGGAGGGGACAGAATTATCTTGAATACATTATTACTTAATGACTTCAGAAGTAATTCCATATCAAATATGTCTAATGCCTAAAAGTGGATGCATTCTAAGTATGGTGCCACTTCAGAAACTTTTTCTGAAATATGAAGTCTCATGTCTTAGAAAAGTGTGCTCATAAAATGGACTTTGATCTTCTGGTTCTTAAAAGCTTTGCAGAAATTTTGTGAATAATCTTAGACTGAAAAAGATATGCAGAGGAGGAGATGGGAGGGGGTGGGAAGCTGTGAGAGTCAGGAAGAATGAGGCTGGGGATGGGAATTTCTTTCTTATCTGATGATGCTGCTGACAATTTAGGAAGGAATTTGCTGTTGGTATCTAGGTTTGTGGAATAGTACTTGGAGTGGAGGTCAGAGACTGAGGGTCACATTTGGTGGAAATCTGTCTTGGACTGGAGGCTGAAATGGCAGAAATTGTATGCTACCCAGCAGAGTGACTTTGGTTTTTTTGAAATTCCTTGTAACCACTGTAATCAGAGTTTATAGTCCCTGGAAATTTTGCTCACGTTAGTTGAGCGACAGAAGGGGGTGTGGACCTGAGGACATACTTTAATTTTTAAAAAGTGCAATTTTGATAATATCTATTTATATAATAGTAATGCTTCAAGTTTTAGACTTTTAGGAGGCACAGAAATACATGTGTGTAGATAAATATGGTGGTGGTAATTCATTGCTGTTTTGTAGAAAATAACTTGTTAAAAAGTAAAAGATAACAATGAAATTAATATAAATTTATTTTAAAAGTATATAGTGACAAGTATAAAGTTTTACAGCTGAGTAGGATGTTTCCAATTTCAGATTTTTTTCTAATATCACATAGAGACTTATAATACATGATGTATAAATATTAGAAAATTTAATAAAATGAATACTATCAGTAGCTTAAGGGGTGAGCATATATTTCTGCTGTAATTATTTTGAAAACATAATTATTAATTATTACTATCAGTAGAGTAGATCTTCATTGCTTATTACCCTGTCCTATTAATTTATCTTGTATCTATGATGTTGTTGTTGTTGTTAGGTGCTGTCGAGTCGGTATCCGACTCATAGCGACCCTCTGTACAACAGGGGAAACACTACTGTCAGTGCTTCTCTGCTGTGCATAGGGTTTTCAATGGCAGATTGATTTTTGGGAGGGGGTTGCCAGGTCCTTCTCCCAAGCCTACAGCTTCTGGTGTTCCCCGGCAGTCTCCCATTCAGGTACTAACCAGGCCCGACCCTGCTTAGCTTCCGAGATCTGACAGGATCAGATGCCACAGGGCTATAGCTGCAGGCATATCTATGATAGAAGCCTTCATTCCTTCTTCTGATCTGGAGGAATCTTTTTGTCCATTTTTGTAAGAGGTTTTGCCTTGATTAAAAAAGAAAACCAGGAGTGCTTTTTTTCTCATTCACAGGAATTATCAAGCCTCTCCACAGATCTTAAGTTATCATGATTGACAAACTTATTTAGCACACATTTATTCATTGCCTATGCCTTGGATGCGAGACGGACCCAGCAACCCACTCCCAAAAATCAATCCGCCATTGAAAACCCTATGAACAGCAGAGAAGCACTGACAATAGTGTTTCACCTGTTGTCCGTAGGGTCGCTATGAGTCGGACACTGACTCAAGGGCACCTACCACCACCACCAACAACACCTTGGATGCACAGAGAGACCCTGCACTTTCTGCCCACAGTCTGGTATGGGAAACAGGTTCCACAAGCAGGAGGGACACCTGAGAGCAGTGGGTGGGGAGTGAGGCAAGGTGGCCTTACCTGCAAGTTGATTTGGGGGGAAAAATAGGGCTAAGCTCGGGGGCTGAGGAGAGTTTCAGCCTCCACTTGGGCCTGCCCATTCCATTCCCTTCTCTCTGGGCTGCTCATACCACATCCTCAACCATATCTCAGTTTCAGACCCTAACTGCTTTAGGGTTGGAGCCTGTCATGTGCTGTGCTTTCTGTTGTGTAAATTAGTATTTCCTCCACACAAGGATTTTGTATTTGCACTGTCAACAGAGGAGGCATTTTAAACGTTTTTTAATAAACATTTTCCAGATGTGAATTTCTCTTTAATAATGATGATGATAAAAGTGTTGATTGGTCATTGAAGCACAGCCATCCTTGGACACCTCCTATCTTATAATTGTTAACTGCTAAGTCTGGAAAGGCTTCACTGTAGATAAGTGCCTAATGTTTACCTGTGCTGACACTTTGTAGCACTTTACTGTGTTCACAGGAGGTCAAAAGTTCTCACTGGTATCAGGAGAAGGAGCCCCTGTCCTTACTCTGGCAGTGAGGTCACTGTTGACAGAAAGTTTGTATCAGTGGGCAGCCTCTGTTATTTGGATCAGTTTTTCTTGCTTTTCCTTCTTTAATGGAAGGTGACAATATGTTACACTTGTGGGCACCCCTTATAGGCTTGCTGGCCCTCATGGTGATAAAGCTGTTTTGTGTGATTCTTCTTCTGCACCAGCATTTCCACAGGAATGTGGCAGCTTCCATGAGCCTTCCAGCAACAAGTATCTATTTTCCTTCCTTATTATATTGTGTCTGCATTGGTTGGGGTGGTTCTGCTTCTGACTGCAGGCTGAGTGGGGGTTGGGTTCAATTGCCTGAGTTTCCTCATTTCTCTTGGATCAACAGCTACCACAGGCTCTTCTAGCCAACACTGTGCCATGTTTCTAAGTATCTATTGACCAAAGCAAGTCAGGAGTTCAGCCCTGAATCTATGGGTAGGCACCACCCAAAGAAGTGATTGGGGGGAAAGAATAATGCATGTCATTTTTATAAACCATCTTGAGAGAGAAAGAGGGCACCGACCTAGGCAGTTATTCAAATGTGAAATCAGAGTCATATTTTTCTCCAAATAATGGTGCATTGTGGCTGGGATTTAGCTCAGTTGGTAGAGCACTGCGCTGCAGTCTCTGAGGTCCCAACCCCAGCACCACAAAAATGGGAGAAGGGCCTGGCAATCCACTCCCAAGGCAATCCTGAAATAGTCAGCCATTGAAAACCCTATGAGGGTCGCTATGAGTCGGATACCAACTCAATGGCACCTAACAACAACAACAAATGGTACATTACTAATGACATACATTCTGACCATTTCCTTTCTCATGTGTGACTAGTTTATTGCACTCCATTATTTTCCTTGTTCTTATTGAGTGCTTCTAAATGACTGTTTTTTTTGTGTTTTTGTTTTTTTTTGTTTTTTTTTGTTGTTGTTGTTTTTTGCGGTACTGGGGTTTGAACCCAGGCCTTGCGCCTGCGTGCTCTGCAAGTGCTGGACCGCTGAGCTATGCCCCCAACCTTTTTTTTTTTTACTTTTTGAGACAGGGTCTTGCTAAGTTATGCAGACTGCCTCTGGTCTCGAACTTGCGATCCTCCTGCCTCTGCCTCCCGAGCCACTGGGATTAGAGGCATGCGCCACTGTGCCCAGCTTAAATGACTGTTTTATTAAGCAGTCAAGTTTGCCTTGAATTCTTCACATATCCCTTTTCTCTATCATGAGCCTATGGTTTTGATCATCAGATCATCAGTGCCATTATTTAGGGAGTTTGATTAAAATAATAAATGATACCTATTGTCCTCTGCACACAGATGTGTTTGCAGGTGGGGATGGATCTTAGCTCTAAGGTGTGGGTGGAGGGATGGGTTGGCAGGAGTCATTCCCTACCAGGGAGGAACTGATCATCAGCTGCTTACTCCTCTTGATGGCATCCCACTAGGGAGCCTGAGTGGGATAAAGACTTCCCTCCTTCATTTGGTACTTTCTAGGAGTCTGCTGAAGCAAGTTGTCACGAGGCTGTGTTACAACTCTTCTAACTAAAGAGCAGTTAGAACTGCCATGGAAAAAGATATGTGGAAGGGATAAAAGTGATAATCCCACTGGTTTTATGAGGATGTTTGTTGGCAGTGTTTAGTATTATACTGGGATTAAGTGCTATTTAATATGGAAAAGTCTCATTAAGTATATGAATTTCTGAGTCATTGAATTTGATGGCTTCATAGGTAGGTGAGGCTGTATTATTCCTACATGGTGAGCTGGCCTTTGCCAGAAGCTAAGTAGTAATTGAAAACAACATTTATATGATGATGACTGACAGTCACTCTTGTAAACAGTTTGCATATTCTCATTTTATCATCACAGAAGACCTGCAATGTAGGAACCATTGTTAGCCCCATTTTTCAGATGAAATCGAGGAACAGAATGCTAAAATAGTGTTAGTGTGCCCAACATCCTGTAGCTTCTGTGCTTGAACCCAGACAGTCTGTTCCAAAGGTTTTGCCCTCAGGCTTTGCTGTTACAGCCTTTCAGCTAGATGTGGAGAAATAATTGTCAATAAGATGTTCAACTAGACAAAGAGGTGAGAGTGGGCAGGTTTTGGTGTAGTGTGTAGATTATCTCTGAGATATAATGGGAAATAGTAGATACAGTTTATTGGCTGTTTGTGATGGAGAATAAGTAATTAAAGATTTCTTTAAAAATTTGGAAATGACCCCAGGTTCTGCACTTGCTTCCCTATGGTTAATTTGGACACATTTCACTGACTTTTATGATGGTAGTAAGGTAGCATGCTACCATCCCTATCACGCTGAGCATCAATAACAGTTTCCAACCTGGCTCTGTAGCCTGGCCTAGTCTCCCCTCCTCCCCTCCTTCCTTTCCTCTTCCTCACCCGTCCCTAAGGCTGTAGGGAAGTACATGATCTGCTGCCTCCTATTGCTCTCTCTTCTGGCCTCTTAACACTTTCCCCCTTGTTCCCTTTCTTATGGCTTTCCTGATCATCACCAAGGGGATCATTTATTTCTTCTAAATTCCTGACCTGATTTCTCACTTTGATTTGTTCCCATTTGCCTTTGAGGTTTTTATGCAGCTCAGGTTGTAGGTCAGAAGTTCCAGGCAGTTCTACCCACATCCTGACTGGCTGTGTTACTTTGCGCATGCTTATGAGATCTGGCTCCTGAGATTTCTCTTGCAACACTTGACCTGTCTACTTTAAAGGACTGTGGTGAGGGTGGAATAGCATAAATTTATGAAGGGTCTTTTAAAGCATGAAGCAGACCAAAAATGTATGATGTTATTAATATTCCTTGCCTCTCTTTGTGGTGTTACCCATTCTCAGCCTTGGTGCCCAGCAAGGGCTTCAGCTATAGTGCCTTTGCATTTGTCTTTGTTTAACTGTTCACCCTTGATGGTCTTGGGTCTCATTCTCTCTGAATTTCTAAGAACTTGGGTTAGTGTTAGTTGGCACTGGTAGGGGCTCAGTGTTTGAATGAATGGGTCAGGAAAGTCTGTGCAAAGCCTTCCTTCCTTTATTTTTTTAACCAGTTAACACAGTCATTTATTATCATTATCAAGTATTGTGTACTCTACATAGTGGCTGCAACACTGGACTCAAATATAAAAAAATTGTGTGCATGGCACAGTGCTGGGTAGTGTTTCATTCTGTTGTACATAGAGTTGTTATGATTCTGATCTGACAGGATGGCACCCAACAATAACAACAATACACTTTTATATGACTGGCAGCCTAGTATGTTTGTCTCCACCAGTGTAGCCATAAACCCATAATATTACATTGTGCTAGGACATTATCATGACTCTGACATCACTGGGTGGTAGAGATTTGTCAGCCCTATTATAATCTTATGGGACCACTGTCATATCTGTAAAGCCTTCCTTTATATCTCTGTGCTTCTTGAAGTTAGTCTTGCTAAAAATCAGGTTTTGGTATTTTCTTATTTTCCTTTTTGTAGGATGCTAAATCCCAGAGCCTGTGGTTGCCTTCTCTAAGACCTATCCTTACTCTATAAATATTCTCTGATGAGTCTTTGAAAAATAGACAAGAAGTGTTTCTAGATTTTAAATTAGAGGTGTAAAACATTTAGTATTCTTTGCTTATTCATTAAACAAATAAGTATTAAGCACCTTTTAAGTACGAAGCTCATTTCTTGGGGCTGGAGATTCTCCAATGATTAAAGTCAATGGGATTCTTGCCTTCATGCAGTTTATATTCCAGTGGGAATGCCAGACATTAGGGAAGTAAATGAATAAATGATAAATGGGGTAATTGCAAATAGTCTTAAGTGCTATGGGGGGGGTTCACATGAGGAGGACTCCCAGAACAATGAGGAATCCTCACCATGTGTAGGTGAACTGAGCATGTTATCAATTTTGTGCTCCTTGCTTCACTGTGTATTGGGTTACTTTGAATGTACGCACTTGTCTTGCCAAAGACTGCTTTAAGCTCAGCACCATACATCCCTTATTCATAAGAAAGGTACCAGATGGCTGAGGAAGAAGGTGGCTGTTACCTGGACTGTTGGCTTCACAAGAGCATCTCAGTCTATATGAAGGCCACTTGAAGTTCTTGAGGCCTCTCTTTATTCAGGTTGCTGATATTTTGAGTGTCTCAGACGGACCAAGGGGAGGAAAGGTGGAGGAGCTGCTGACTGCCTGGTGACCTTTCTGTGCTATCTTGCTGCATCAATGCACCCACATCCTCCATGCTAGGGAAATTGTTTGCTTATATCCTTCTGTGTCTGTGGCCCATTCCCTGGAGAGCCTACTGGAGGGAGAGCGGCGAGAGGGTGAGAAGTGCACAGTGATTCTTGGGGCACAGGGCACTTGTGGATCTCTTTGAGGAGATGATTTGTGATCCCATTTCTGAGGGAAGAGACCAGACCAACTCAAAGATCTGGGAATGGGAGCCCATCTACAGTGGGCCCCAAGTAGAGAATGTTTGGGAACTTTGAGGACTGGAAAGAAGCCACAGTGGATGGAGTGTAGGGAATGAAGTGGACAGTGGTGCCCAGTGAAGGTTGTGGTTGATGGGAACGTTGCTCCAGGCCTTATGGGCTGTTGGAAAGAGCTTAGATTTTATTTTGAGTGCCACGCTCTAGAGGCTTTTGGACAAGTTTGAGTAATGGAGTGATGTGACTTGATTAATGTTATTAAATTTTGCATTGGCTGCTGTGGGGAGTGGAGGAAGAGTGGAAGCAGGGGGCCCCTGTGAGGATTCCTGGTGCTAGAGATGAGGCAGAGCCTTGAAGGCAGAAGGCGCTAGGCCTGGAGCATGTGCAGAATATGGGTGTCCAGGGCCGTGATGTGTGGAGATGGCTGATGAAGGTGCAGATGGGGGAAGTTGCCTGGTGATGCCAGGCTTCTGAGATGGGAAGCCTGAGGGAGAACTGGGTCTAAGGGGGAGCTCCCTGAACATGTTTCTCTCCAGAGACCTGAGTGTGCGGAGCAGAGCTTCCAGGGTGGAACTCACAGCGGGAGGGTCAGGCCCACAGACAGAAGTGGGGAATCCTCAGAAGAGTGATGGAATTTATCTTTGATAGACCCTCAGGATTTGAGATTAGGCCATTTCATTCCTGTAGATTTATAAATTGTAATCATTATTGTATCACTGTATATTGGAGACTGTTTCTCTTACTCAATTGGTTTAAGAAAACATTGTACTGAATATTGTGCTAGATACAGGGACCATAATGACGTACAAGATTGACAATAGATTCTCTGAGGGCAGGAGCTCTGTCTGACAGGAAAGACAGATGATTCAGTCAGCATCCTACTGGGAATGAAGTGCAGTATGATGTGTTCTAGGACAGGGGAAGATCAGCATGGTAGCACAGCAGAGGGGCAGACCTAATTTGAGTGTGGGCTGGGGATGTTTTAGCTGAGTGAGGGCTGAATAGGAGCCACTTGGGTTTAGTGTGCTTCTGGCAGGGGAGGCTGTTAGTGGCAGATGGACTTGCAGTTTGCTCTAGAGTTAGTATACAAAATCCTTCCTTGGAACTGGCAGATTCTGCATAAGACCCCCAAGAATTCCATGGCATGATTGTGTAACTCCTAAGAGTGATAATACCATATTCATGTGGGTTGATGGTGCTAGTTTCATTGTTACCTGTTTTCACACAGGTAAATTTGTTGCTAGGAATATTAGGCTGGGGTGTAGCCCAGTCTGTAGAGTGCTTGCTCTGTGTGCTCTGAAGCCCTAGGTTTAATCCCTAGCACCACAAAAATGGGAGAAGGATGTGGCAGCCCACTCCCAAGAAACAATCCTGGAATAATCAGCCATTCAAAATCCTATGAACATAGTGCGAGGCATGACACGGTATCAAAGAGTGTTTTGTTTGGTTGTACAGAGAGTCACTATGAGTTGACTAGACTTGATGATACCTAACAAGAAGAAGGAATTTCTACTGCTCTGTGTTCAGTTTTATTTTGGTATGGTAAATATAATGCAAGATTGGCAATTCATATGACTTTATAAATACCTATGTGCATTATTTTAAAGGACTAGAGAAGATTTTTTTTTTTTACATATGGTAACCAAAAGGAAACAATTCTTTAGATCCATCCGCATTATTACTAGCTGTATAGAATTTGAACACAGCAATGGGTATGGTCACATGTATTTACAGCATTAGGACTGCAAAAGAAGTTGACACTATTCTGTCATATTAAATAGCAATACATTTTTGTGTGTGTGTGTAATCCCTGTAAAATTTTAGGGAGGCTTACTTTTAATTTTCCGTAGGTTATAGTGTATTATTCCAGAGCATTAACTCTTTGGTCAGGACCCTGTAAATAACACAAACAACCTTGTTAGTTGAAGAAAATGGACAAAGGTGTGTTGATACTGGATCTGATCCCTAGAGTTGAGGTTTTGCCTGAGCTGATCAGGGCCCTTTGAAATAGTTGTGCTGTTGCTTAGCAGTGAGAGTGGTTGCTGGGCGAAGTTTCCTGGACCAACTGCCTAATGACCCATGGTCACTGGTGGTAGCAAAACTGTCTGGTATGGAGCACTCTAGGGACACACAACAGGCCCCACAGTATCTGAGCAGGAGAGAGGGACAGGTCATCTAGAAGCTAGAGGGAGGGTGGTGCATGTGAGCCCAGGTGGACTTGGCTGGGTGGATGTCATGAGGAGCGCAGGCCAAGTCACTTGAGCTGGATTCTTTTTTCATATGCAGAGAGTTAGGGTGGCAGGAACAGAGGAAAATTGGCCCATGTAGGCCCTCTACCAGTAAAGTTGTTTTCCAGAGGTACAAAACCATTACTCTTGAAGGCCTGCATCAAAAACTGCCTCTCTCACAAACCCTCATGTCTCCATCCCCTAATAGGAAGTCATCTTGTTCCTCCTCAGACCTGCCTCTCTCTGACCTTCTAGCTATCTGTGTGAAAAGTGGTGCCTCAGGTGCAATTCAGAACTCTTAAGGGAGAATAAACACATGGGAAAACTACTCTGTTTTGCCTTATAAAGGGATAAGACTAGCTTCACTTTCCTTCATTTTCAAAAAGGTTGTTTCTGAATTCTAATAATTGTATAAATGGAAACTTTTCTTTTCAGATAATGTGGATGCAAGTGATCTTAAGCAGTTTTTTGAGACCAACTATTCTCAGATATATTTCATCTTCTATGAAAATTTTATAACACTGGAAAATAGTTTGAAATTAAAAGGTAAGCATTTCTATAATTTTTTTAAACATTTAGGAATTTTTAGAAGTTATACATGTCATGAGCCACAAATTCTACATTTTTAAGCTTTCTTCCTTTCCAGGCCTTTAGCAATACTGTGAGATCTTGGTGGACTGGTTGGCACCTATGTTTCCCTTGAGCTTTCACTTATACAGGTGTTAATTGAACAATAAATGGAAAATAGAAGGAGGAACTCTCAGAAGGCATGAGTTCCAAAGGGGTAATTTACTTAAAAAGGAAGAAAGAAAAATAATACATATGTACTATTAAAAAATTCAGATTCCATTAAAGGGTTTGAAGTGAATGAAAGATTTCCTGCATTTCTTTATATATATATATTTAGAAAGAGAGTGTGTGTTAATGTATTATGCTTGCTTATGTTTATGGTTATATTTGTATATAAAATATTCTTTGAAAACCAAACCAATAATGTGCTACCACACACCCTGCAGTGTGTTTAGTTGGCAGAATAGTGTAGCCTGAGAGCTGGATGAGCCCCACTCTTCTTGCTGTTTCTCCTCAGGCTACTTAACCTCTCCCTGGGTTGGCTGCCTCCTGTCAGCATTAAATAGGTTAACAGGTGTCCTAGGATTTAAGGATAGAGTTTGGCACTGAGTACATGGTCAGCAAGTTTTAGGTGCTGTTACTGTCTTCATCTTTTGTTTTTATGTCATCTGTTTGGGAAATTATTTTAGGTACCATCTCACACCTTCAGCACAACATTGTGACACCGGATTCTCCAGTGGGCACCAGCTGGATGCCCTCTAACTCAGTTCAGTTCTGACATGGGCTTCCTGGAGATAGTGTTAGATCATATGGATTAAGGCCTTAGTGCCATAAGACTGCCCCTACATCAGATGCCAGTTGTAAGCTCTGTATTGTTACCTAAGCCTGGGATTGACCGGTAATACTTAGGGATTCCCCCTCCTCAGGTTTGATTAATTTGCTGGAGCAGCTCACAGAATGCAGGGTAATACCTTACTTCTTTACCTATTTATTATGAAATGTTTACTTATTACAAATGGGCAATACAGATGTTAAAGGGTGCAAATGAACAGCAAGATGAAGGGCTATATAGATGAGGTGTGGAAGTCCCTTGTGCTACCCTCCAGGCATATGAATGTGTTCTTATTCACCCATCAGGAAGCGCCCTGAGCCCTGCCCTTGGGGGTGATGGTTTTTTTTTGTTTTTTTTTTTTGTTTTTTTTTTTTCGTTGTTGTTGTTTAGTATGAGGGATTGAACCTGGGGCCTCATGCATGCTAGGCAAGCTTTCTACCACTGAGCTACTATATCCTTAGCCTTTTTTTCTTCCTCCTTTCTCTTTCTTTCTTTCTTTCTTTCTTTCTTTCTTTCTTTCTCTTAAATTTTGAGGCAATGTCTTGCCAAGTTGCCCAGGTTGGACTTAAGCATGGCAATCCTCCTACCTCAACCTCCCAAATAGTTGGGATTATAGGCCGGCACCAGCAGACCCAACTCCTTTTGGATTTTTATGGAGGCTTCATGACATAGGCCTGTTTAATTGCGTCACTGGCCACACATGATGAACTCAACCTTCAGCCCCGCTTGCCTCCTGGTAGATTGGTGTAACAGGGCTGAAAGTGGGATTGCAGGTGAGGAGAGGAGCACTACAGATGAGGAGAGGAGCACTGCAGGTGGTTGTTGGTGAGAAGAGGAGCATTGTGGGTGCTTGCAGGGCAGAACCTGAGCAGAGGCAGTGAGGCCATTCTCTAGGCCCCGGTCTTTTCCTTGCAGCAGAATGTGTAGAGTGAGGCAGATAGGAATCAGATTATGCTTGTCAGGAGGCTTAAATTTTAGGCTTAGGAGTTGGGACTTTTTTTAGGTGGTTAGAGCTCTTAAAGTGTTTGCCTCTTAAGACAAGTGTCTTGTAAAGTGGTGCATGCCCCAGAGATGGGGGCTGATGCTCTCACCTGTGAGTGCTGCAATTCTGTGTGGGAAAACGGGGCCCTGGGCCAGTGAGGTGGTAGTTAAGGGACCAGAAAGTTTGCTTAATGAGTACCCCATTTATGAGGGCGCAACTAGGGAAGAGGGAGATGTCACATTGCTTTCTGGAGGTCAGGTGTGACTGGTGAAGTGCCTCTGCAGCAGTGGCAGCCAGATTTGGGAGGTGAGAGGATGAGGGCAGCTCTGTGTTTAAGGTACCCTGGGGGGTCCAGGTGTATCCGCTGGGCTGTAGAAATAGAGGGGGTTGCATCTTGGGAGAAGAGAGGTATGATCATTGTAGTTGTCGAGGAAGAGAGTATATTTAGGAAAAGGGTGTGCTGGTTAGGACTTTTGGGTAGTCCCTTTTATTGGGCAGAGGAAAGAGATGGAGGAGTGGAAGCAGTGCTAGGAAAGTGTGCCCTCCCAGAAGCCCAGGGAAGAGAGAATTCAAGGCATAAAAGATTGTACAGCTTGATGATGTTGAAAGGTGGGGTGCAGAAGAACTAGGAAATGAGAGCTTGTTGCTGACTTGTGAGGGATTGTTCCAGTTGATGAGCTGGTCAAAAACCACATAGGTGGACATGGAGCAGTGGGGTAGTGAGCTGGGGAAGGCTGCCCGTGAGGATTCCCTTTAGGAAGTTTGAAGTGAAGGCAGCACTTGTGGCTCAAGCTAGCTATGGGAAGTTGTTAAGGGTTGCATCTACCTGTTGGTGTGACCAGGAGGGATATCTGAAGAAGGTGATTGAAGGCCCAGGTATGATGGGAGTGGGTTGGGGCAAGGTCCAGTGAACAAAGAAATGCAGAGGAGGGTACAGGGTGATGCTTTTATGTAAGGAAGAAAGATAAGAGGATGCATATGGACACAAAGACTATTCGGAATGGTAAGGAAAAACTGAGGGGCTGCCTGTTAGGTGCCCAGATTGCTCCAGTCAGACAGAAGCAGATGTCAAGCATAGGGGAAGAAATTTGGCTCTGCAGTGGGCCCTGACATGCAGTAGATGGCTCAGAGTCTTATCAAATATGCCAGGCTCTAACTGCCCATTAAGTCATATATGAACTTGTGCCCAGGATCCTGACATGTTTTTTCTTAATGGATTGCTGAGTTTCCACTCCTGTGATTTATAAATTGGTATTAATCTTGGACTTAACAAATGTTTATTTTTGACTAAATTGGTAGATGTTTCAAATATGAAATGATCTTATGTTTACCTTTCTAGTTTTGCTCTACTTCAGTTTCTTTTACAGGTGTGTGGAGAACAGTGTAATATTCTGAAAAATCAAAATAGCAATGAAAAATTAAAATCCCAGACCAAAAAAAAAAAAAGCCAACTACCCCCACATTCCCATTTTAAAGGACATCCCCTTTCTCCTGCTCTCCTTCTTTCCCTACCTCCCTCTTTTCCCTCTTCTTCTATCCATTCTTTAAAAAAAAATGTAGTTCAAGACTATATCAGTTAGTTTGTGCAATGCAACAAATCATCTCAATACCAAATGCCTTGAAACAATCACCAGTCAGCTTATGATTCTCTAGGTTTGCTGGGAAGTTTTTCTGGTTTAGGCCTTGGAGGTCAGCTAGTATTGGATGGCCTCACCATAGGTCTTGTGATTGGCAAGCTGTGGACAGAATGACTTAGTTCTGTATGTGGTGTTTCATTTTCTAGCTACCAGGCTGGGCTGGGCACCTTTACATAGCGGCCTCAGAGTCTCAGGCTCAGAAAAGTGCCTCCTATGTACTACTGTCACATTGGCCAGAGAAAGTTATATGGCATCCCAGATTTAGGGGTGTTGAACTCAAACTGGGCTCCTCAGCCAGGGAGGGATGGTTGGGGTCCGTCCACAGAGAAACCAAAACATGCAGGTGTGACATGCTTTATTCTAGGGAGTTCCTCTCCGTTCCCTCTATGGTGGCATTGGTCACTGTTGTTACCCTCTGTATGCCCCGTTGCCTCTCCATGCCCCCCAGTCCTCTCCACAGCCTTCCTTTCTGCATGTCCTGTTTTCTCTACTTGTCCAATCCTCCCTGTGTATTGGGTCCTCTCTATGCACGCATTGCTGGCAGAGGGGCTTCTTAAGGCTTTTACATAATAGTGGCTAGTTGCCAAGACCATTGCCCAATCACATATCAGTTACATGGGACTACATCATAGTAATATTGTGCACATGTGCTAATCTATGCGTGGGGGGGGGGGGAATCTCAGTCTGTTTATATTCTAATATTGGTCATCCTGACCTGGCCTAACAGGGGTAGAGAGAGAGAGATATCTCTTATTGGGAGGGAGAAGACTGTAGCTATTTTTGCAATCTATCAGAAAAACCCAGTGAAGAACCAATAAAAACAGGGTAAGATTTTTAAAGTTGCTTGCCTTTGATATAATCTATGTTTGATTGAAGTGCATGGAAAAAATTATACTCCAAAAAGGGAACAAAAGAAAATATTTACTAGGAGTAAGGAAATCATTTTATGATAACTTCAGCCTTCCAGTTATTTAGGCCAAAACCTTGGACTTATTGGCTCTGTCTTCAAAATGCATACAGAGTCATTGGCTGCTTCTCATTGCCCACACTGATAGCACTGACAAACCCCATTCCTCACCTGGACTACAGTCTCAGAAAGGGTCTCCTGGCTTCCACATTTGTGCCCTCCCCCATGCCAAAGTCTCTTCTCTCTCTCTCTTTTTTTTTGTGTGTACATGTGCAGTACAACAAATCATCTCAAATGCCAGATGCCTTGGTACCGGGGGTTGAACCCAGGGCCTTGCACATGCTTTGTAAGTGCTTTACTGTTATCAGGGAGACCCGGGGAGCATGGATAGGCAGGTCTGGAGCACAGGTCCAGAAACTGGCATCAAAACCTTGGTCCTTGTATTTGGTATATAAAAGAATTTATACCTGATACAGAAACTATAGTATAGAATAGGTTTATTAAAATAGTGCACATTTAGGGAATAATTATAGGGAAGACTGAGGTACCTGAGGAAGCTTAGGTGGATCTGCAAAGGAACTTGGAAAATCCTGCGTTCCCTGGATGAATCAGCATAAGGATATCTCTGTTCCCTAGGGGAAGGTAAAGAAGCCAGGGAACAGGAGAGTTAAATAGGCTTTCAGAAGGAGAGGTGCCCTGGATAGAGATGTGTGTATATGGTTGCTGGAGAGAAGAGAAAAGCTAGGCATGGAGAAGTTGAGAGAGGAGGAGGAGGAGGAGGAGGGAGCAAGCGAGTGAGAAATAGAGGGAGGGAGGGAGGGAGGGGAAGGGAGAGAGGGTGCCAGTTGCCTCATTTCATTCAAACTAGGGAATGCCTAGTGTAACATTAATCCTGGACATCCAGCTCTGGGTAAGTAGTGTGGCATGGCTCTAGGGTCTTTGTTTTATGTGGCTCAAGGGCTTTGGTAGGGCATAGGACCCCCTTGAAAATGTCCTTCAATATACTCAGAGATGCACGTGGCTTCTTCATCATGGCAGAGTGGCAGGAGCCATTTTCAGTCCCATTTTTTTTCATATTGCCTGCTAATGCCTAAGCTAGCTACCTAACACTATCACTGGGCTGTACCTCTGCCCATTTAAAAAAAAAATTTTTTTTTTTTTGAGACAAGATCTCACTAAATTGTGCAGGCTGCCTCTGTCTCCTGAGTCACTAGATTACCCAAAGTCTCCTTTCAAAAGAGTAACTGGCGCTGTGTTTAAAAAATAAAAGTCAAATTATGACTGAAATTCATGATTGAAGCTCATGACTGAAACTTCAAATGACTTCTCATTCTCAAAGTTATTATAATGACCTCAGGCCCTACCTAATCTGCCTTCCTTTGCCCCACCTAAACTCACCTGCTACTATCCTCCACTTAACTCCAGCCTTGGGGCCTTCTGGCTGTTTCTTTACCCTCCAGAGCATGCTCAGCCATGGTGCCTGTACTGTTTAGTCTCCCTGCCTGGAGCATGCCTCTCTCAAATTCCCATATGGCTTGCCTTCTTCCCCCAATTTCCATATAGCTTGCTTCCTTTCCTTCTGTAGATCTTTGCTCAATTGTTACTTTCTCAGCAAGGTGTTCCCTGGCTTTTTAGACAAAATTGCATACCTCCCTTTTTTGGCTTTCCCACCTGCATTCATTCTCTCCCCCCTCCTCTGGTTTTCTTTCTTTGTAATTATAGAATGTTGCCTCCTGTCGGAATGTAATTTTTCCCAGGGTAGGGATTATTGTCTGTTTTGTTCCCTCCTGTATCATCAGGGCTAAGAATAATTCCTGAGATAGAGACATTCTTCAGTATTTGTTTAATGAATGAATGATACTTGCTTCTTAGAGCTATAGGGATTCAGTTAGATCAAGAGCCTGTGACTTACATCTTGCTATTTTTATAAAGTTTCATTGGACACAGCCATACCCATTTACTTACGTAGCCTGTAGCTACTTTTGTATTACAGTGAAAGGGTTAAGTGGTTGCAAGAGAGGCCTGCAAAGCCTAAAATATTTACTCTCTGGCGTTTTACAGAAAAAGTTTGCTTAATCCTAAATTTCATAATGCAACCCACACATTTAGCACAATATGTGGTATATAGAATAGATAATAAATGGTAACTGCTGCTGGAGGAAGGGGGTATAGTTTTGTCATCATTGCCATCATCATCAAAAGGACAGTGTGAAATTGCCCAAAGAGATACAGTGATTTTATAGATGCTGTACGCCTGTTTATATTACCAGGTTAGAATTCTTTGTTTTTGCTGTGTATTCTACCATAATTTGAGCTGGTAAGTAACTAGTTGAAAAATGAGTAGATTACCCTTAGGTTAGTGATGATTTAGCAAACATGGAAGCTCTCCCTGTTGAGCTCAGGGCTTTACACATGCACAAGCTGTTGTGGTTGTTAGGTGCCTTTGAGTGGAGGCTGATTGTTTCGGAACTGCTTCAGGAGTGGATTGCCATGTCCTTCTCCTGTTTTTGTGGTGCTGGGGATCGAACCTGGGTACTCAGAGAGTGCAGCGAGGCACTCTACCAGCTGAGCTAAACCCCAGCCCAATTGCACATGCTAGGCAAGTGCTTTACCACTGATGTGCACCACCTCTAGCCCCTTTTTTAAAAATTTATTTTGAAACAGAGTTTCACTAAGTTGTTCAGACTGCCTCTCACCTTCAACTTGAAATCCTCCTGCTTCAGTCTCCTGAGTCCTTGGGATTATAGGTGTGTGCAATGGCACCCAGTGGAAGCTGTATTTAAATAGCTAGTAAGGAGCAGCTTTACTAGGTATGGACCCAAGTGTCCTTGCCCAGTTGTCTGTCTACATTCCTACTATATACTATACACTACATCTTGGTGTTTTTAAATAAATGTGTGCATGTTGAGCCGTAAATGTTCCAAGATGTCTTTTAATATACATTGTAATATGTTAAAGATTAAGTGCTATCATGGTAACAATTTTTTTAAATTTATTTCCAGGGAATAATAAATCACAAAGGGAGGAGCTGGACTCCATTCTCTTTCTTTTTGAAGTAAGTTTTGATTCATTCTATTAACTTTTAAATTTCTTGTTGAAAAGGAGAGATTTTTGATCTTTAATTTTACTTGAAGACAAATAGAAATGGCTATATGGAAGGATTTATATGTAAGTCTTATATAAATTTCCTATACCCTAATACTACAGATGGTTTGTTTTCTTAATATATGTAAATCTCATATGCAAAACTTCACTGTTTATTATAGATATTTTTCTAACTAATAGTGGGTTTGTAATCTTTATGCATCTGTGTGTCTGGGTGTTGATCATATATTTTCTTCAAAGCTGGAACAATGTTTGGCTATGGTTTTTGATCTATTAAGCTTAAAGTCTTTGTTGCCCAAGGTTTTAGGTTAGACAAGTGCTGGATTATAGATGCATGGGGAGCTATCCATACACCTGCATTATAAACTCTTTTTTTGGGGGGCGAGGGGCAGTACTTGGGGGTTGACCCCAGGGCCTCATGTATGTTTTGCAAGTGCTCTGCCACTGAGATGCACCCCCAGACCCCCTTTTAAATTTTTTTTATCTTGAGACAAGGTCTTGGTAAATTATGCAGTCTGCCTCTGGCCTCAAACCTTCAATCCTCTTGCCTCCACCTCCCGAGTCACTGGGATTACAGGTGTGAACCACCGCCCCTGGCAATGAATTATAAATTCTGAAAGGTAATTGGTGGTTGTCTACAAATTATTCATGGTTTGAAGAGATGTGTGCTTAGTTTGATTTGAGAAAATAAACTTTTATGACTGTAAAGGAGAGGTCAAATGTGCACTTGCTGCAGGAAGGGGAGGGAAGGAAAGCTATGAACGAATGGTGAGGGACTGTTTGGGAATATGGAATAAAGTAAGACGTGCAAAACTTCCAGCCCAGTACTTGGCCTATGGCTGGCGCTCAATAACCATGGTTCCCCTTTTTCTCCTTTGAGGGCTGTACTCCTTCCCAGGGCAACAGGCATTGATTCATGGCATATTTTATAGTGGTTATTGTGTTTCCTGTGAATGAAACTGGTGCAGAGGAGTTAATTTATAAGGAGCTTTAATAATCCTGTCATTTGACCTAACCATCATTTATTTGATTGAAGTAGTCCTTTGACTCCAATTATTTTATTTCTCTGATGGAGAATAGATATGCTAAAAAACCTACAACATATACACACATTATGATGTATGATAAGAAGTCATCCATACTCCTGACACCCTCCCTATAGAAGCTGTGTAGGTGCTCCTCCTTGATGGTTCCCTTCCTCTGGAGGCAGTGACTCCCCTGCATCTGATTATTCTCTTTCTTTTAAAACAGGGCATTTTATTATTTGGCTTTGAGTGTAATAGAAATGGTCTCAGATAATCACCTGCAACTTGTCTTTTACCCTCAGAATTATTTCTAATATTTATCCACATTTTTTAATTTAACTCTGTGTGGGTGTCCAACCTTTTGACTTCCCTGGGCCACTTTGAGTAAAGAAAAATTGTTACATTTGCTGTTGTCAATCTCCAGGCTAGTTCCCTCCAGTAGCAGGGAAGCCCTTCAGAGACCCTAGTCCTAACTCTTATGCAGAGGAAGTTTCCATACTTTCCCTTCATGTCCAGAAATCAGGGAGAGTGTTAATCATGATACATTACCATTTACAGAGACTTAGTTGGCTGTATAATACAGCAAATATGTGTATTTTATTCAAGCTTCATAAAACTTTCACTTTGCATAGTAAATATGAATGAATAACGAATTTATACTACTTTTGTTTATGTTATATTCTTTGTCTCTGGCATTAGAAGGTAGGTTGTAATTTGTATGTTTCATTCTGGGTACTAATTAACTTCATTGCTGTTTTCTACATTAATGCCATAGAAAGGTGGTTTATGAGGGTTTGGAGGTAAATACTCAACAATGTGTAAATAATTGGGAAAGGCTTTCTTTAGAAGACAGAGAATTATTAAGACATGTTAAATCACAAAAGGGATACTGTGTAGGGACATTTTTAAGTGAGAAATGGATTGGAAGAAAGTAGAGAAATAAGAGGGACCTTCTTCCTGCCTTTGTAAGGCAAGGACAAACTGAAAGGGAAGCTTTGAAAACAGAACCAGTAGTTTTTAGATGTAGTACTTTACTGGAGAAATTATAGTGTTCTGGTAAAGTAAGTGATGCACAACAAGGCTGCCAGCCAGGCCAGGTCACATACAGTTCCAGGCAGTAAGCAGACCATTCTGTTTCCCTCTACCTCCAGTGGGAGCACATGTGTTCTTTGGAAGTTGACTTTCTTGCGACCTTGCCTGTAGCTTCAAATTATACCACTTAGGGTTTCTGTTCTTGTTGGTTCATGAAGATGGTTACCACGTTTTTTACTGTGGTTATGACTCTACATTTCTTTTTAGACATATTTCACATATTGTTGTTCTGTGTTTCAAATGGAAGTGTGCAGATGAGGGTGTGGGACCCCAAAACATGAATTCACATTGCTATCTTGACCAGAATATAAATGTTTTACATGGGCCATCCTGTTTAAACTTTTCCGTTGGAAGTAGGTTCTATCTTCCAGTTTTTATAGGAGAAAGATTAGGAGTTTTATGGAGTTAGGTGATCTGTCTAAGGTTGCACATTTAGCAACTGATTCTAGAACCCATATTCTTAGCTCACTACCGTATTACTTACCATTTACCAGTCTGGATATTGCCCTGCCTGTCAAGCTGCTTTTCACAGGCTATCTGTGTCAACATGTACCTATTTACATATAGTTAATTCATTTATCAGACACATTTCTTGGGTACATATTATATGCCAGGCACAAGTCTAGGTGTTGCAGATACAGCAGTGAACAAAACAAAGCCTCCTGTCCTCCTGGAGCACATGTTAACACTTCATGGTAAGCCCAACAGTCCACTGGTAAGAGTGAACTTAAGTCAGAACTCCAATAATGACTTTCGGAGTTCAGAAAATTTGGAATGGATGCCCTTTTCAGAGTTATAATTTTGGTGGCTGCTCTTGAAATAGTTATCTGCATAGGAGAAAGGAAGGTTGAAGTAGAGAGCTGTAAGGCATCTAGTGACTGGACATCAAGGTCAAATAATACACTTGATTTTGAGAACCTTCTGGATGCACCTGTTGGGAGGTCATTTTAATGGTACACAGGATTTACTTTAATCAGATATGGTAGTAGGCATAGTCATGAAAATGATTGTCATGAAGGAAAAAGTTTTAATTATACTCACACTTACCTAAAATCAGGAGGCATGACATGTCACGTAGGGCCACACAGGGAAGCACCTAGCTGAAATCAGTAGGCTGAGAGAGAGGAAGCAGAGTTGGAGCCTTTATTGCTTTTTATTTTTATTTTGTTTTATTTTTTCCTTCAAGAATGGAAGGCAATATAAGCAAACTAAGCAAGATACAGGATTAGATAGTTTGAATAATTTCAGCAGACTCTGGGTGGTACGGGCACCTCATAGTTTCCAGTGTCTGGCTCCTGAGTGATTGGTTGGGTAGATAGTGTCTAGTGTCCCAACTGTTGTCGTTGTTGTTGTTAGGTGCCGTTGATTCGTGTCCAACTCATAGCGACCCTTATAGGGTTTTCAATGGCTGATTGTTTTTGGGGGGGAGGATTGCATCAGGAGTGGATTGCCACATCCTTCTCCCATTTTTGTGGTGCTGGGAATCGAACTCAGGACCTCAGAGACTGCAGAACAGTGCTCTACCAACTGAGCTAAATCCCAGCCCATCCCAACTATGAGAGCCCATAAAAAAGGACAGCTGGGTTATGGATTTGTGATTAGTTGGTTCCGCATTGTCTCTAGGAATTAAGTAACCTTTGGAAGAGTAGTCCTTCCCAGGTCCTTGAGGCCCCAGATGTCAAAGCATTAAGACTATAGAAAATATGAACTATAGTTCAGACAGAGCTGTCTGCCATGTTTAGTGCTATCCCTTTTTAATAGAGAAATGGAATGGTTTGGACAATATATATGTGTGTGTATATATATATGTATATGTATGTATGTACATATGTGTATGTATACACACACACACACACACACACACATATATGGGCTGGGATTTAGCTCAGTTGGTAGAGCTCTGCGCTGCAGTCTCTGAGGTCCCGAGTTCAACTCCCAGCACCGCAAAAATGGGAGAAGGACCTGGCAATCCACTCCCAAGGCAATCCCAAAATAGTCAGCCATTGAAAACCATATGAGGGTTGCTATGAGTCAGATACCGACTTGACGGCACCTAACAACAACAACAACATATATATATATATAATTATTTTTTAAAAAAGAAACTTTCTAGAATTTGATAGCAAGGAATTCCCTTACATTCCCATACCTGGTTAAAATACATAGACAGAAAAGGTTTAATTTCAAAACTTGCTTGTGTTCTGGCATTGGAATGCTATTCACTTAGCTGTTTTTCACAGATTTCATAGAAATCGTAGATAAAAGAACATTTATTTGTATATTCTTTATTCCAATTTTTATTGAAATTATCCACCAGATTAATGCTGTACTTATTTTGTCATTATCCTTCCTAGAAACCTGAATGGGTTCTTTATAATAATCTGTAAAGTGGGGTTAAGCTGGTCTAATACCCAGGTTCTCTCTTGGGTCCAGCGTAGCTTCCTTCCCATTTGTTCTCATACTCTGTGGAAGTGCTCGGTTAGGCGCAGGCTGCTTTGCCCCTTTACCTCTTTTTGCATAGTTTTAGTTCTGCTTCTTAGTTTATGCCACTCTTTCCAGAAACTGCCTTTCGATTTTCTCCTCTCTGGCCTATTCTTTCAGACTGCTCAGACTCACTAATTTCTTCTGCCAAGTGTTGCTAGAGGTGCTTGTCCTTCTTGTGAGCTCTTTTAATAATGCTGTAGTGTGTTACCCTTTGATAATAGCTGGGTGTTCTTAGTCCTCAATGTGACATGTCTTAGCTTGTTAATGAGAACATAAAGTTCCTGAGACCAGCAACTTTTACTTATAATCCTTTGCATCCTCCATATTGATTTGTATGTTTTACTATTTATTGTTAGATTAAAATCTCTTTAATTCTCAACTTCTCTCCCATGGAGTTGTTACCTTTCTGTTAAGTACATTTTCTTTTCTCACCTAGAAGTCTTTGGATAAAAAAAGATAGGAAGTAGGTACCAGAGGAACTGAGTAGGTTTAGATCCAGCTTTACCACTGACAAGCTGTGTGGCCTTGACGGAGGTGCTTTTGAAGTCTTTCTTTACCTTGGTTTCCATGTCTGTAATGTGAGGGAGCAGCTAGATGAGTGTTAGAGTCTTTTCCAGGTCTACAACCTTTGAAAACTGTAGCTTTAAAGTGTCCAAATAAGAAATCATGAAAAGAAGTTCGTGAAGAAAATCTTTTTTAGCTTGAAATTTAGTTTTATTGTTTCATTTTAAATTTTAAATTGATTTGACTCTGATTAGCCTTTGATCTAAACATCTGTTACTTTACCTCTAGAGTAGTGCTGGCCGGTAAAACTTTCTGCAGTGATAAGAGTGTTCTTTTTCTGCACTCTCCAGTTTGGTAACCACTAGTGTCATGGGGAATTGAGTGCTTAAAGTGAAGCTAATGTAACTGGGGAACTTAATTTCTAGCTTTAAGTAGTTTTATTTGATTTACTCTTAAAATTCAATGGCTGCATATGGCTAGCAGTGATTACTAGACAGAAAAGCCTAGAGTCTTCCAACAGAGTTCTATTATTTCATCTGAAAGACTGTTCTTTTTTGTTAAACACTGGTTTACAGCCTCAGTGTCCTGTTCATCTTTGTCCTTGTGGGGCAGAGGACTTTAACTTACGGGTTAAGGTTTTACTGGAATTGTTTCTCTAGGCCTCTTGTTATTACCAAAGTGCCCATGACTGAGGAGATGAGCATTTATCTTCATGGAATGAGGAGATACAATTCTAAAGCAGCTTTCTGCAAACACAAAATTGAAAACTCATGCAGAATTTCATTCTACTGTTTTCATGCTTGCTGTAAAATGAAAATAATGTTAAATTATGCCCAATGAAATTACTTAATACATTGTCTTTCTACCTCACCTTCCAGCTTTCTCCATCCTCCCCCATCTCTCCAAGTTAAAGAAAACAAATTCAGTGTCATTCCAGGACAATTCATGTGTCTCTTCTTTCCTCCTCCTTTGGTGGAGGGAATCTGTTTTGGAAAGCACTAACATAAGAGGAAGATTGTAGCAAGTGAAGTACACAGCCAGTGCAGGTGACATCTAGGCTTCTTATAGGGCATATAGAGTAAGGGAAGTAATGCCATGGATACTAGCTTTTGTTTTTCCTTTAGTATTAAAGACACCGGTTGAATTATTTGAGATTTACTCTAGATCTCCTGTGTACTGACTCCCATCCTTCTCTGAAGGTAGTGGAGATGCTGGATGGAACAGCAGGATTCACATCTGCAAAGCCTTGGTGGGTGCAATTATGTTTGGGAGGCATGGCCTGTGGTGGATTCAGGGCTGGGTTGAACCCAGAGCCTCGTGTATGGTAGACAAGTGCTCTACCATTCAGCTGCATCCTCATCCCATATTTTATTTTTTATTTCGAGACAAGGTCTTGCTAAATTGCACAGGTTGCCTCTGGCCTTGAACTTGTGATTCTCTTACCTCAGCCTCCTGAGTCTCTGGGATTAAAGGTGTGTGTCATGGTGCCCAGCCATGAACAGAGTTCAACACTGAGTCTCTTGTTTTCTGCTGCTTCAAGTGACCTTATATAGATCGTGAATTTGGCTTCTAATTCTTTTCTTCAAAATAGAGGAAAGTGACTTTCAATGACTTTCCTAATAATAGTAACACAGCTGGCTCCAGTATAGTGCTAAGAGTTGTGTGAAAGAAGGTGCAACCAATGGTTGGTTTTCACTCTTTGTGCCATTGATTTTTATATGCCATCCAGCAGTTTGAATGCAAATTTTATTTCCCATACAAATAACTCCACTTTTTTCCCATACAAAAGTTACTTAATGACTTTTCACATGTAATAGCACTGTTCTAATTCAGCCATTAGAAGTATTTTGCCTGAAGAAAAACTAGAATTATGACATAATACAATTGTAAACAATTCTGAGATGGTTATTTCTCCCTTTTCTCCCCTTCTTCTTCCTTTTCCCTCCCCTCTGCTTTAGTTGGAACTGTATATCTTTTATAATTCCTTGAAAAAGAAAACAAATTGAAGTTTCTGCAAAGATTCAGTGAAAATGCTTGAGCTGAGTCCTACACAACACATTCAGACGTCCCAAAGGACTAAGTAACAGTCTGTATTAAGTCAGCTGATACATTGCTGTGGCAGAGAAACCAACACAAACAGACTTGCAGAGGAAGAGATTTATTGGGGGTCACTGTTAGAGGATTGTAGTCCATAGGCACGGGAGCGTATGGTGGCAGGGAAGGCATGGCAGGACCTATTTACAGTCAGCCTCGTGGCATAGGGGATCAGGAGCAGAGAGCAGAGAACAACCTGAACCTGGGTTGTGGGTAAAAATCTGCCTCCAGGAAGCTGCTTCTGCAAAGCCAAAATCCCACCTCCCAAAGCCCATAGCCTCCACAAACGGTGCCAACTGCTGGGAATGAGACATCTAAACACTTGATCTTTGTGGGACATTTAGGTCTAAGCTGTAACACAGTCCCTTTTCTTTCTTTATACTATGGCTAATCCCTTTTCTTACATGTGAATAATACATAATAGGGCTGCAGAGTTGTATTTTTATAATTAACTAGTTTCCATGGCCCCTGCTTTGCTTTGCTTGGCCTGTCACTACTTACTCTAGTTTGGCCAGTGTTCAAATATCCTTTGTACTACCCCTACCTCCCCATATTGAGATGAAGCGCTTGTTTCCATATAGCTCTCAGACTCTAACTGCTCTGTATTGTTTTTCCCATAAGGATCACTTTACTATTAGTGAGTAGAAGAGGGACAAGAACACATAAAATGAACAGGCAAAACAGATTCTTATAAAATTCTTGAAATTTAAGTTCTTACTGAATATTTCACATATTTGGATGCTTCAGTAGATTTTTTTTCCCCAAAGAATGAGTACAATTTTGAATGTAGCTCCTAGGTCACTGTCATAATACTAAATGACTGAAACTAAGAAAAGGCTAATACCAATTGGAGTTTCCTAGAGAACATTTTATAAAGAGCCAAGTTGACACAGACACCTCTTTCCTGTTCACAAAGCCACTTTGTGTTCCAATTGGCAAGGAAAGTGAATGCCACTAATTGTCATAATGAGAATATTGGGTCACATTTATGATATGGGGGTATATTTTAATGTGGTGTAAGTATTTTAAATAATAAAGGTGTATAATGTAGCCTTCTTCATAACTTTGGTCTTCCTTGTTGTTTTTGTTGATGTTGAATCCTTGATTGGGAACAACCCCAGATGATGGCATTACTTTTATGGGCACAGTGTGATCTCCCCTGCATCCCTCTTTGAGGACCGTGTGGCCAGTTGTACCCTTCCTCACTGTTCTCATGTGTTGCCATGTTGGTGAATTAGCTCTGTAATGTGCTCCTTGGTGCTGTGTAGTAAGCTAGGTATTGGAGGAATACTAAAACACAGGGCTCAGATCTTTATTTCTATATAGCATGTGGTTATTCGGGTGTGTGCTTTTGATTGTGAAATGTTTATGGTTCTCTGGAAACAGGAAGATGGAAAACAAGTATAAATGTCCAGTGTTTTCTGGATACAATCTGATTCTCATACTGTGGCATGTTTATAGCTTGAATCAAAACACAGTTGTCTGAGGAGAAATGAGTTATTTTCAATGGGCTATTTGACTTCCAAACTTTATATTAAGATTGTAATCTTATGCGTTGGGACTTAGAAGTGAGAAACTTGGGATTGGCCCAACAGGATATACTGAATTACTCACTTCACCTTGAGGGAAGGGAAACTGGAGACAAGTTGTTTGTGGAAGTCTGAAATTACAGTCTTGAGATTATCTGTTGCAGCACAGGTGCCCTTCGTTTCCTGGTGTGCTGGCTCCTGTCACGTAGTGTGCCCCTTGCCTTGTTGGTAACTGACACCCTGCCGAGGAGGTCCTATGAAAGGCATCCAGCAAATGCTTCTAAGAATCCCTTAAGGGAAGATGAAACTACATCAATGTTAAATAATGGGAAATTAAAAATAATACCTGAGCATGCTGTGTTTATTGTTAGAATAGCAGAAGGCATGTATGAGTTTTTTTCTCCTATTGGTTAAAATTAATGTGTCCACACAATTTGTGTTGGTTTCCTTTTTATATATACATTTAGGACAGAGTTTCCAAATACTTGCTTTCCTATAAATGTTCTGTCATTTGCTTTCTGTTTAGACACATAGCATAGTTGCTATTACAGAGTGACACCTAGTGTTTGATGTGCTTGTAACACTGGACAGGTTGGAAGGAAAGCCTGGCTTGATGCCTTTCTTCCTAGCATCAGCGTATCCTGCAGACTTTGGACATTCACTGAATGAACCTGACAGGGTGGCCAGACCTGAGCTGACCTACGGATCTGTGACGTTTTCTAGTTGTGCTAAGGTGGGCATTTAAATCCTCTATTTCTGGGTGAGGTGGGGGACTGGGTTTTAGCTCAGTTGGTAGAGTGCTGCTCTGCACTCTCTGAGGCCCTGGGTTCAATCCCCAGCAAAAATGGGAGAAAGACCTGGCAGCCCACTCCTGAAACAATCCCAAAACAACCAGTCATTGAAAATCGTGAGGGTCACTATGAGTTGGACCTGACTGAACAGCACCTCCTTCCTTTCTTAGGTTTCTGGGAAGGTGGGAACCAAGTAGTGGCATCGCACCAGGGCTTTGTTATTTTTCTCATCACTTATGCAGAAGTTTTGAAAGTGTGTATTTTTTAAAAGTTTTTAAAATTAACACAGAAAGGACAGCCAACTAACTATGCTGGCGTCAACATTGAAGAGATTTGAAAGATGCAGTGGGTTTTAGCCAGAAAGTAGAAGCTTGCATGAAATGGGGACTAGCATAGCAGCTGTGGCTGTGACTGAGACCTCCTAGATGATGAGATCCTTGTGTGAAAAGAGGAATCCTCTTAGATCTGATTTTTCTTTAGGGCAAGCCCACCTATTATGAGTAGAATTTTATCTTCCTAATTTGAAGATTTGTAAAGGTTTCTGGACAGTCTCATTAAAAGTGAAGAGCCTAGGGCAATTTGATTTTCTTTGAAAAGAGATTAGATCTTTACATGATCTGAAGCAAAGTGAAAACATGACCTCTTGAAATTTTACAAGTTCTTATGCTTCCAAGATTTTGAATGTTGAAGTTTTAATACATAATAAAATGCTTTGAATTTTGCATTTTAGTACTCAGTACTAAAATGTCTGTCTGTTTTGTTCAGTATTGGTAGCATTTTCTCCTCTCATGGTTCTTCAGGTTTTGTGCTGGTGCCTTTTGATAATGCTCTCCTGCCTGGTACCTTAGCCTTTGTTCAGATCCTCTCCCTACCCACTGGAGTATCTTGCTAACTAGTATTTAGGCTGTGATCTTCTGTCCTTCTGGTTTCTATCACCTTTAGGACAATGAGCAAACTCCCCAGTACACATTCAAGGTCCTTCCTGTCTGCCCTCTGCCACCTTTCCATCTCATATCACCCACATGGCTTCTGTTCCTATTAGCAACCTTTTGAAAGTCCCCGGACAAACAGAAGGGATTTTTTTTCCCCTACTGTTTAGTCTGCCTAAAATACTCTTCTCTGGAGGCTCAGTCCCGTGTTTCCTTCAAGATTCAGTTCAAGGATATTCATCCTTTGGAAGTGTACCTTGCTAAAAGTCCTCACTTTCTGTGCATGTAGTGATACTGTATATTTTCTTGCCTTTTCTACCTTAGGCCTGTAACTTTTAGAGCAGGAACAGTGTCTTTTATCTCTTTGTCTCTGGTCTTGCACATGGTACCTGGTACAGAATGGACACTCACTAAAAATATTTATTAATGAACTAAATAAATGGAGATAATTAAAATAAATATCTTCCGAATCAACTCATTTATTTAACTCTTTGTTTTATTGTGAATGTGTGTGGATGCATGCTTCATATTGTCATGGTGTGTTTTAGTGTTAGTTTTTATGTGTTTGAAAGTTCTGATGGACTTAGTCTATAGTAGGGGAATGTACCCTGCTTATTCTTCTTACTTTTTTGTGAGATAATCAATATTGTTGAGTTTTAACTTGTTTCTATGGGGAAAGTTTACTGAGTTTTGTTTTGTAGAATATGCTTCTCAATTTGAAAGATATACTTTCTTTTTTCTTTTATCCCAATAATTACCTTTAGATTAACAAAGTACAATCTGCACATTTTTCTTCTATCTGTAACAAGAATAAGGCAATATTTGATGATAGTCCCATGCTTCTACTTTAATCTCATATATCTTTTGTACTCCCAATCTTTCAGCTATTTCAAGCAATTTATACCCAGATCATTTCATTGACTCTAATGTTATTTCTCTTATGTTAATTATTTGTGGAATTTACTTTTTTTTTAAAAAGTATTAACTCTAGTTATGTAAATACAGCTCACTGTCACAAAATTTTTATGCCCACACACTTAGTATGCGATTATTTTGTTTAACTTTTACATTTGCTATAATGTGAATCATGTAGTACATTAAGGAAGGGAGGTGTGTGGCTGATATACTTCCAGCTCTAGATTATCTAACTTCAAACATATATTACTGGCTGTGTAATTTTCACATCATAATCTCCCTCCACCCAAACTCTGAATTTTCTTTGTTTCTCAAGATAACTGTGTAATTTACTCTAGCTGTGTTTATCACGAACTGCATTGTTGTGTAGGCCTTTGGTCTGCTTTGGCATTTCTGTCGTCCTCATGTGTCTGTGTGTACTGATCCTACACCACTTAGCTTGTCTACAATGATCAATTGACCGGATTGATTGTCTTCTGGAGCTTCTTGCAGAGGAGAAGACTGAGGTCACCTTGATTTTGTTCCTTGATGAATATCCTATATTTGCTGCTTAAGTTTATATAGTACTTTTAACTATTTACTGAATTTATGACTTTAACTATGCTTTCTCTAGGTATTTTTCTGTTTTTTTTTTAAACTTATTTGGTTTCAAGAAGGTCTTGTGATGTGCATTGTCCCAGTGCAGGAGTACATGGAATAAATCTGTAAAACTGCCTGGATTCTGGCTTTTCATGTTTTTCATCTCTATGTAGTATTTTCTAATGTCAGAATACTGCTTACTTATGCATCTACTTCTTTTATTTTCATAAATCTTAAAAGCCATTCAGTGTCCTTTTGAATCTTTTAAGAACATGAATTAGAAATTCTGAGAACTTACCCTATATTTTCAGCAAATCTATTTCAGAGGAGAAATTTCCATTTCTCTTGATTGTTTCCTTTGCTGAATCATCATTCTAGTTATGTTCCACTTTTATAGGAGGGAGAAATTGCAAGTCACCCTATCCCCATCACATGCCTCTTTGTACCTTCATTTATGCTTTAATATGATACTTGTAGATGAGATCCTTTGGCCCTTCTAAGTCTTCAGTGCCTAATCAGGCTTTCTAACATTTTGATTTCTAAAATACAGGAGGAATAAATTAGATGCCTACCTTTTTTTATTACATTCCATATTTCCTTTAGATGTCTTTACCTTATATTTTAATACTACCTTTTAAAAATGTTTAAACCTCATTTTCTCATTAGCCAAGAACAGTATTACCTCTTGAGCAATGACCGAATCATGTATTGAGATTTACTGTAATATTTGAAAGCACATTTTCATTCTCACTTATCTTTATTAAGGGCCTGCTTACCAGGTTTGTACCATGTTGGGGTAGGACCACCTTCCTAAGCATGAACATTCTTTGCTTGAACATGTAGACTAAAATCAGAATTATTTTTGCTTTTTTTGTCATTTTTCACTCATTTCTCTCTTTGTACACACAGTGCTTATTAGGAAACACTGTATGCCACACACTATTCTTTATGTTGGGGATACAGGATGGCTTACAGATGGTCCTTTCTCTCAAGGAATCCAGCATCCAGCATCGAATGGCAATGTGGGCCTTGTGTCTGCCTAGCTGAGCAGCATACTGGTGAAGGGTCTGGTGAAGAAGGGCTCCTCCCCGGAGGTGGTATTTGATGTAAAAGTCCAGCAGGGGTGACAGCATCGCTAGTGGTTAGATAGTGTACCATACTGGAGGGGATTGCTGGTAAAAGAAGAAACACATTACATTTTTTTGCTAAGAATATAGTCATTTAGTTTACAGATTATCTGGTTATTCATTCTAGCTCTATTTCATGTGAATTTTAAGGTTCCAAGAAAAGGTTGACACTCAGGATTCAATGACAATGTTCTGTCTACATCAAGGAGTTGAGTCACTTTTAGTAAGACGTGAGACATCACCAGACAGCAGCAGAATAACTTGTCCTCTCTGTAGTTCTACAAGGAAGCATGGGTGCCACTGGGCTCCTTCTGAAGCCAGACTATACTCAGTACAGGCATTCACAGAATGCTTCCTTGAAACCAAACTGCCAGTTCTCATCATAAGTTTTCTGGGCACTTACTATTCTAAAGGGCAAGTAACTAAGACTTCTATTCTTTTAAACTAACCCTTCTATTTTCTCTCAGGACAGCATTTTCTTTACCCAGCACCACTGTGCCATGTGGCTAGTTTGGTGAAGGATTATTCTTCATCCTCTCTACTTTCAGATGGAATAAGTTTAGTTGGTTTTTGGTTTAGAAGATTATCTTATGTAAATTAGTATGTAATATTTTCCTTATTTTTCTTTGCCCTACTTTCTATGTGGAAATAAACTGTGAATCCACTGGGTTATGTTACAATCACCTAATAATAACTTTGAAAAAAATAGTTTCTCACACAAATTATATGAAGACCAGCAGTTTTAACATACACTGTAGCATCTTGTATAAACTCCAGCTTACATTTCACATTATTCCTGGTCATGCAGTAGTTTCTGAGGAAAAAGGAGCTATGGATAATCAGTTAAAAGAATGACAGATTCCCTGATGTGCTGATCAGTAGTAATACCTAATTTTGATTTCGAGTGTGCTGTAATGGATTACCATATAGATGCAGCTGAGCACTGGGCATTAAATAGAGCCATGTGTTTTTCAGAAAAGTAATGTTTATTCACAGTGTGACTTTCTTGAATTTTTTTTATTTTATTCTCTAGTGAAGCTACAAACAAGATGTCAATAGCATATGTGGCGTTCACAGCAGTGTAGTTTAGAATATCAGCTACAGTAGAAGAAATGCCAGATTATATTTGCCTCAGTAAAGGTAGGCTTCATCTGGGACTTCTGAGGGACAGGCTCAACATTTAGAGATAGATGGCTGTGTTTGCCTTTATTTGCATTGACCTCTTAGACTTCAATATATATAAAAAATTGCCCTTGCAATACTTAGGTATGAAAAGCTATGGGTATTATTTCAGCCTCTGATTCATTGTATACGATTCTGTCCTTTTGGCAATATTCAGAGTAGGTCAGACATTAGACATGATGTTTCATATCTAAACCTTATTGAGTTTATTTTTGAGTGTCTTTAAAATGCATGCATTTTGTAAATCTGAAAACTTTTATCCAGAAGTGGTGATGATGATAGCCCTGACCTCAGAATAAATTGGAGATTGCTTTTGTGACATACTGATTGTATCCAAACATGTGTATACACATAATCTTGCTGTACTCTGTTTTTCCTGATACTAAAAAGGTGTTCTTTTTGTTGCATACTAACAAAAAATGGAAGGAATACACAGAATCATTTTACCAAAAAATAGTGGTGGATGATGAACCGTTTCAAGAGGTAGAAATGATCAGGAGTGAATAGTACTGAAGGAAGAAGTGGAAGCTGCCTTAAAGGCAATGGGTGAAACACAAGGCTCTAGGAATTGATGGAACATCAATTGAGATGTTTCAACAAACAGATGCAACACTGGAGGTGCTCACTTGTTTATGTCATGAGATTTGGAAAACATCTACTGGCCAACTGACTGGACATATCCATATTTGCACCTCTTCCCAAGAAAGGGAATCCAACTGAATGCAGAAGTTATTGAACAATGCTAAACATCATTCAAAAGCTATTACAGTATGTTGACAGGGAACTGCCAGAAAACCAAGCTGGATTCAGAAGAGGGCGTGGAACCAGGAACATCATTGCTGATGTCAGGTGGATTTTGGCCAAAAGCAGAGAATACCAGAAAGATGTCTATCTTATGCTTTATTGACTATGCGAAAGCATTTGACTGTGGATCACAAAAAATTATGGATAACATTGTGAAGAGTGGGAATACTAGAACACTTAATTGTACTCCTGAGGAATCTGTACATGGATCAAGAGGCAGTCATTCGAACAGAGCAAGGAAATGCTGCTTGGTTTAAAATCAAGAAAAATATGCATCAGGGTTGTAACCTTTCACCGTATTTCTTCAGTCTCTATGCTGAGCCAATAATCCAAGAAACTGGACTTTATGAAGAAGAATGTAGCATAAGGATTGGAGGAAGACTTTATTAACAACTTGCAATACGCAGATGATACACCTTTATTTGCCAAAAGTGAAGAGGGTTTGAAAAACCTACTGTGTAAGATCAAAGAACATGGCTTCAGTGTGGATTGTGCCTCACCATCAGGAAAACAAATGTCCTTGCAACTGGGTCAGTAACTTACTTCATGGTAAATCGAGAAAAGATTAAGGCTGTTCAAGATTTTGTTTTATTTGCTTCAACAATCAACACCCTTGTAGCAGTCAAGAAATCAAAAGATGCATTACATTGGGAAAAGCTGTTGCAAAAGACCTCTTTAAATAAAGTGTTGAAAAGTAAAGATGTCACACTGAAGATGAAGGTGTCCTTGATTCATATGGTTGTAAAATATGAATGGTGAATAAGAAAGTCAGAAGAATTGATGCTTTTGAATTATCCTGCTGGAGGTGAATATTGAATATACCCTGGGCTGCCAAAAGAACCAATAGATCCGTCCTAGTAGAGGTGCACCCAGAGTGCTCCTTTGAAGGAAGGATGGCTAGATTACATTTTATGTATTTTGGATATATTTTTAGGAGGCACCAATTCCTAGAGAAGGACATCATGTTTGGGACAGTGTTGGGTCGGTGAAAAAAGAAATACCTTCAACTAGAGGGATTGACACAGTGACTGCAACAATGGGCTTAAGCATAAAAAAGATAGTGTACATGGCACAATGTTCGGTAGTTCTTTGTTTTGTTGTTATATAGGGTCCCTATGAGTCAGACCCAACTTGGTAGCACTTAACAACAAAAAAACCAAAGAAAACTAAGAATGCCAGGAGGTATTTTGGAAAATTGAAACGCATGATTCAGTGGCAGGTTGATTTCTCAGCTAAATTAAAGTTCTGGAGAACAGTGGGTGTGTCAAACATTTATCTAGTTCAAGGTAAGATCTATCCCGAATCTTTAATTTTTTCAGCAGTGTCATAGAAAGATGAGATCAGAAGGTGACCCTGCAATGTAGCTGAGGTGGTAAGTCTCCTTGAAGGAGAATGTATGAGAAAGTAGGGAGCCAATTGTCTATTGTGCCATTTGCTCAGGCAGAGTGAATTGCAGGGAAGGAGCCCTCAGTGGGACCAGGCCTCCATCTACAGGAGGCAGCAGCCAGTTGATAAGAATAAGGCCAGCAGAGAACCTGAGTCCCTTAAGTAGGGTACACTTCTCTTAGTGTTTTGATCTTTTCAGACAATGAGAATAACATAATTAATAATTTGAAGATTATTATGGCACACAAACCAAGGTGCTGGTCAGATTCCCCTTCAAGAAAGAATTGGTGCCCAGCTACAGGAGTGGCATAGCTGATAGCCTCCAGCTTTCCAGCCCTGGTCATACTCTTCTCACCCCCACTCCAAGAAAGTAACTGAGCAAGGGCTTTCCACTTCTAGCTGCACAGGGTTCCTAATCTTTTCTGCAGAGCTCCTGCTCAGCTGGCAGAGGTTCCACTTTCCATTCTGCTTCTTCCCCAGCTCTTTCCCAGGTTCTATTCCTCAATCAACTATTTGCACTCTTTATTCCATTGCAGCACATTCCCAAAGAACTCATCTTGCAAAATATGTTATTATTAATTTGTTGCCAAGGATAAAAAAGGGGACCCATGGTAAAATTTTCAGTAAAGTATAAATTAAAGAATCATAAAACTTAATTGCAAATGGAGGCTCTCTCTCTTGAGTCGGGAAACTCTCAGCCTGTCATCTCATTTGTGCTTATTTCTGGCTGTAGCATTGCTTATCTGGCCTGGCAGCAGCCTAAATGCTAAGCCCCTTGTCCTTATTCTTAGTTCCAGAGTCCTTGAGTGACTTATTTTAACAAGCTTCTTTGTGTTTTCCTGCAGGCTGTGATGGCTCTGAGGATTCTTGCTCCCGTCTGTGTTGTGTTCTAGATGTTCAAGATTATGCTCTTTTGGTAGAACAATGCTCATGTGGTTTTTTACTAAAATGTTCTGTAGAGAACTAACTTTTTTTTTAGTTACATCTCTTGGTTCCCTTTTAGTGTAATAGAACTTAACATAACAGCCCAATTTTTATATTTAGCTCTTGTTTATGTTGTTCATCTAAAATTCTGGTCATTGAATATTCTAAAGTGAAGACTTATTTGACTTTTTCCCCAAGTCATTTGCCTCTGCAGGGTTTATAGAAGGATCTGTCATGTCTGGCACTTGTCTGGCTGCCAAAGAGCATGGATTCTCTAGGGAAGAACATTGAGCTCAATTTTATTGTGTTAAATGACATCCATTTTCTCACATGATTAACTTTTTCTAACAAGTTGTATATATAGTCATAAGTATTTCTGATCTTTAAAATAAGGGGACTGCCAGGCATAGTGGCTCACACCTGTAATCCCAGTGACTCAGGAGGTTGAGGCAGGAGGATCATGAGTTGGAGGCCAGAGGCAGCCTGCATAACTTAGCAAGACCCTGTCTCAAAATAAAAAATTAAAAATGGACTAGAGGGGCAGCCCAGTGGTAGAGGACTTGGAAAGTATGTGCAAAGCCTTTGGTTCAACTCCCAAGTACCACAATAAACAAACATAAACAAATACATAAGTTCAAACATCTGATATATCAAGAATATCTCCTTTGATCTGAGTACAGTTGTCTTTAGCTTCTGCTTCACCATCTTCATCCTTACCTGCTTGATGTGCTGATATCTCCAGAGCTTCATCTTGTCTTCTCATTTCAAGCTTTCTCTCAGAGATTGTCATGCACATCTTTACCTGCTCGTTCTGTCCTGTTACCATCCACATTCTGTTCCTGTCCTCTAGACCCCTATGTCCAGCTGCCCAGGAGAGCATCTCCACTGACTGTCCATTGACACTTCAATTCCAGGATGTTGAAAACCACACTTGACATGCTTATTATCCTCAAGTCTAAGATTCCTTCTGGATTTGATGTCTTGGATGAAAACATTGCCATCTACTAAGCTACTGGGAATCATTCCTGAGTCCTACGTTTACCCAAACTACTCTACCTGTCCATCCTGACAATGTTACCTCCTGAATATCACTATTCTATGCTTCTCCTTTTTACCCTGCTGACTATGGCATAGGCCATTTCATTCCTCCTCTGAAATACCACAATTGCCTCTTTAGTGGTCCTTTGCCTCTCTTCTCAGCCATCTCAATTTCACCTCCAGGTGGAACCTTTTCAGGGACGGTATACTGCTCCCCCCCAAGAAATTAACCCCCAGCTTTGCCTGCTTCTCCAGTGCTATTTTCTCCTCCTTGCTCACCTGCCGTCCTTGTCCATCGGCCAAGAAGACTCTCCTGTTGCTGCTGTTCCTTCAAGGCACTCAGTTGTCTTGACCTCTTGGCACTTCTCCACACTCTTCCTCTGTCCCTGTATTCCAACAGGCTAATGCAATTAATCCTTTCAGTCTCAGTTCAAGTGCTATCTTTCCAGGAAGCTCTCCCAAAACCCTGGTGAGATGTGTGGCTTCCCCACCTCTGTAGCTCCTCATATAGATTTCCATCAAGCTTGTTCTATTTTGTATGTGAGTGATACTTTCTTCATCATCTCTTTTGCCTACTAATCATGAAGACATAGGAAGTAAGGAGTAGGGATTTTATTTATATTTGTCTTATTTCTGTGCTTCCATCATGAAGCCTGGTGTCTAGTGGGATTTGAGATTTGCCTTGGAGTGTATGTCAGCATTACCATATAGTAACCTGAGATACAAGATACCTTTTAGAGTCATGGGCTTGAGAAAGAGCAAGTTGATTGGACTTGTCATTTTTCAAAAGAAGGCATACACATGGACAATAAGTTCATAAAAAAAATGATCAACATCACTAATCCTTAGGGAAACACAAATTAAAACTGTGATGAGGTATCCCTTCATATCTGGTAGGATTGTTATTATCAGAAAGATGAAAGATAACAAGTGTTGGGTAGGATGTAGAGAAAAGAAAATCCTGGTGTACTGTCAGGAATGTAAGTAATAAAGCGATTATGGAGAATAGTGTGGTGCTTCTGCAAAGAACTAAAAATAAAGTGCCACATGACCCAGATATCCTGCTTCAGGACATATCTGAAGAATTGAAATCAGTATGTCAAAGAGGTATCTGCACTCCTGCATTCATTGTATCCTTATTCATAATAGCCAAAATATGGAAGTAATCTAGGTGTCCATCAATGGATGAATGGATAAAGGAAATGTGCTATAGACAGGCAACGTAATACCTACTATTCAGCCTTTACAAAGTGGGGAGTCCTGTCATTTGCAACAACATGGATGAACCTGGAAGACAGTTTGTTAAGTGACATGAGTCAGGCACAGAAAGACAAATACTGCAGGCTCTCACTTGTTTGAGATTCCTAAGGAAATCAGGATTAGAAAAGTAGAGAGTAGAATGGTAGGCTTGGGGATAGGAGTGGACGGGGAAAGAAGAGATGCTGGTCAAAGGGTACGATGTTTCAGTTTAACAATAAGTTTTCCAGATCAATTGCACAGCATGGTGACTACATTTAATAATAATGTATTTTATATTTAAAAATGATTAATAGATTTTAAATGTTCTCACTACCAAAAATAACAAATATGTGAGGTGATGGATATGTTAAATAGCTTAATAAACTCATTCTACAAAGTATATATATCTCAAAACATCATTTTGTGCTTCATAAATAAATACAATTATTTATCAATTAATAATAGATTTAAATTAAAAAGTAAATAAATGAAATTAATTTTGAAAAGTGAGAAAAAAGATTGTAGGGAAAGTCTGAAATAGAGGCTTTCCCATTTAAGAAAGAGAATGGAGAGAATTCATAAGGTAATTTTGAGCATGTGATCAGCTATATACTGCTTGTAATGTATGGAATCAGAAATAATTTTTGATGGAGTTTGTGTAGAAATCTCATCTTTGTAGATATGAAGAATTTATAACAAGTTATATAACTGAGTACATTCATATGTTAGGTCTATTTGCTTGAACAAGTAGTTCTTTCACATTATACAGCTTTTATTTTTATTTGATATTCTTTACTAAATGCATAGTTAGATGTCATTAACCCAGTGATATTTAAGGAAAGGTGATACACATTTTATATTAACGTGGATATAGGACCGTAGCAAAGGTCATGATTACCTACAAATCTCACAGTTTCACAGGTAAAAAGAATTCAGACTTCATATACTGCCTATTCACTGAGCACCTGCTGTGTGTCAGATGAATCCTTTGGGTGCTTAGGGATGTTTCAGGGAGCAGCAGATGTGTTGCCCTCATGGGGTTTACTGTACTCTAGCAGAGGTTCATGATCTTCAAGTGAATAAACTAGCAAGATCCCTTTAGCAAGGGAGGAGGACTATGAAGAGCACAGGGCAGGTAATGGAGAGAGGACCAGAAGGGCAGCAAAGGGGCCAGGCGCACTAGATAGAGCACATAGCAAGGTCTCAGTGAGGAGGTGATACTTGAGGTGAGACTTGGATGACAAGGTGATGCCACCTGTATAGAGCTGGGGGTAGAAAAGCGGCCCAGTCCAAGAAGAAAGTTACAGTCACTTACATAAGGTGGAAGTTTACCTGTTGTGATTCCCCACTGGGGAATCCCTACACCTTTCTTTTTATCCAATGGGAACACATGAAGTAATACATATGTATGTTACTGACTGACCCAGTTGGAAAGTTAAGACAAGGAAACAAAGCAAAACAAAACAAAACTCAAGCTGGCTCAGATGAAGGAAGCAGTTAGTTAATAGTTGGAAATAGACTTATGAAGGAGATCTGAATATAAATTTTGAACCTTAATTTTTTAAAATGATAGAATGTTAGGCTAGCTCAACCTAGAATGAGGTTTTTCATTGTACAATAGTAATGTATTATCAATACCAAGAGATGCATTTTGACTAATTTTTGGATTTCCTACACTTTTTAAAAAAGGTAGTTGCCATTAAAGTACAAGGAATCTTATTGCCCAAGAATAACTGAATAAGTTGCCAAAATTTCTTCCAAAGTAAGAGGGAAAAGTCATTTTCATTGATTAGTTTTTGTTTGCTTATTTGTATTTTTGTGTGTGGAGGCAGCTGCTTTTATTAGCCAAATACTCTTGTACATAATAAATTTTTCCTTTGCCTACCAATGAAGGATTCATAACTAGAATCCTAAAACTTACTTTTAGGTCATTAATTTTGTGAAATTTTTTGCCACCAGTTTTCTTGTTCCTCTGAATTGTGGCCTCATCATCTTTTTGTACGTTTTTGTTCCTTACTCTGTTCTTTTTCCAGAGACCTATAATTATTATAATGGAAATGAGTAAGAGAAAGTAAACAAGAAGAAATGTAGGGAATCAGGAATTTGGGAAATTATTCTTTTAATAGTTAAGCAGTAGCTATATTTAATCAAAACAATGATTATTTTATTTTTTTATTTTTCTGTTTTCTTTTGTTGGGAACTAAACTTGGGATAGTTATCTCTTTAAAATAAACATTAGGGCAGGAAGCTTGTCTGAGGCAAATAAAAGAAACTAACCCATAAGAGCCTCCAGTAGTACCACTGTGGCGTCCTATCCTGTCAGATCTGAGAAACTAAGCAGGATTGGGCCTGGTTAGTACTTCGATGGGAGACCGCCTGGGAACACCAGGTGCTGTAGGCTTGGGAGAAGGACCCGGCAATCCACTCCCAAAAGACAATCTGCCATTGAAAACCCTATGATTAGCAGAGAAACACTAATACTGTTTTGCCTGTTGTACATAGGGTCACTATGAATCGGATACCAACTCGATGGCCCCTAACAACAACAACAACCCATAGGAATGTAGCTAACATTCAGTGTTTATGCTATTATAAATAGTTATCTGGCTAGGGTTTAGCTCAGTTGGTAGAGCACTGCTCTTCACTCTGTGAGGACCCTGGTTCAATTTCCAGCACCACAAAGATGGGAGAAGGATGTGGCAATACACTCCCAAAGCAATCCCAAAACAAAACAGCCAATGAAAACCCTGTGAGGGTCGCTATGAGCTAGACCAGATTCGACAGCATCTAACAACAACAACAAATAGTTATCTTTTTCTTTTCTGAAATTTATACACATGGCAAGTAATATGGAACTGTCACAAAATATATAATTTCATTTGTTGTTTCTTTTCTTTATATTTTATATTTTATTTTATAGAAAATACTGCAGTTTCTACCTGAACGAATTTTCTTTCGATGGCATTACCAGAGTATAGGTAAGAAAAATTCAATTTTTTTAGTAATGTGAATTTCTTCCAGTTGAATTTTCAGTAATGGTTATGTATCTAACACCATCATGATATCATTTTATGTCATTCCTTTTACAAAAATATCTTGTTCTTTAAGCTTATATCATTGACTCAAAATTACTCTGAATACCTTAAGATGTCAGCTAGTGGAAACTTGAAATAAAGCAAATTACCATGGCTGCCCTTTCTGTCTCATAACGTGTCATCACTATTTAATATGCATAGCCCAGCAGAATCATTATAGAATATTGATAGTAAATTCTGCCTTCTGTTTTAAAAAGTGTCGGTTTCAGTCCTTCTGCTGTACAAGAGTCTTTCATTTCCTACAATTTTTCTTCCTTAACCAGAGGGTTGTATTAGAAGAGAGCATGAACTTTATAATGGAATTGAACTCTATCTGATCATTCTTTCATTTACCTATTTATTGAGGGAGTGACATTTGGTACAAAATTCTGGGGTCAACACAAAGAATATCTCACCATCCTTGTGTTGGATGAGCCTATTGCCCAGTGGGTAGATATATGAGAACAATAATTACATTGTAATTGTTGGTATGAAAGAAGTACAGTGGGAGCAAAGAAAAAAAGTTGGGTAATTCTATTCAGAGGAATTGAGGAAGGCTTTAAGAGAAGTAACTTCCATCTAAAACTTGAAAGATGAGCAGGTTCGGTGTGGAAAGGACTTTCTGAGTGGGAGGTCAATATGTACAAAGTCACAGAAACTGAAAGAATATGGCATGGTCAGTAGATCTTCCAAATTTCAGAGTTCTAAACTGAATTTAGGATTATTTTTGTAAAAATTATAATTGAGTTGTATAGAAACCAAGTTGTTTAAAGCTTTATGTTACAAATTTAAAGAAAGTAAAGTATATATAATATGTACATCTGTGGAACACAATAAGTTGTTTAGAAACGCCTTGATCTTAAAATCTTTCAAATATGTAAAGAATGTTTTCCTTTAAGTCTCAGAGAGTTGTCCATAGCATTTCTGCTTTATTGAAGCTTTGAGCTTGTGTACTTAAATTAATTTAAAAATAAAAAATTTAAATGCAATGTATAATCTAAAGAGACATCATGGCGATTTGTGATGCTCCATGATCTCGTAGGAATGGATGACAATGAGAGATAACTATAGGCGGTATCTTTTATTTGTCCTAGGTATAATCCTCCTTTAATTTTGTTTATATCATTTATGTGAAAATCAAACCTACTTTTTCAGATAGCACCTTATAATTTCTGAAGAGAAGTTGGACTCCCCTCAGCATGAATAAACTTATTAGAACTATGTGAAAACTAATTTTCATTTGTGTTGTGAAACTTTACACATCTAGTAGTCAGTATGTGGTATTTAATTCTGTCTAATACTGCAAAAACTAGTTAAGATTGTTGGCACAAATGGCTTTTTACCTAGTTTGGTGGCATCTTCTAAAGAGTGATTGGCATCCTCAGACTCCTTGATTGGGATTACAGAGTACTAGTCTTTGGAGCCATCCTAGCAGCAATATGTGTTACTTATCTGGTATGTAGAACAAGCTGCCTCTATAAAGTGCTCAGAGTGAGTCATAGTTTAGTGTGCTATAGGATGAACATTTGTGTGGAAAGTCATCCTTATTTATTATTGATGCTTATCTACTTAATGCTTGAGTCAAATGTTGTTGTTAGGTGCCGTCGAGTCGGTATCCCGACTCATTAGCAACCCTCATAGGGTTTTCAATGACAGATTGTGTTTATAACATCAACGAAATGTTAGTGTCTGTGTGGAACACTCCTGGGGTCTGGGCTTGTTGTTGTTGTTAGGTGCTGTCATGTCAGGTCCGACTTGACATTCATGGGGTTTTCAATAGCTGATTGTTCCGGGATTGCTTTGGGAATGGATTGCTGCGTCCTCCTCCTATTTTTGTGATGCTGGGCATCAAACCTGGATCTTCAGAGAGTGCAGAGCAGCACTCTAACAACTGAGGTAAACCGCAAACTTTAACCAGGTAAGTACTAGAAGTTAAAATATGAATATTCACCATCAGTGGAATAAACTAAGCCCAGAATTGCCTGAGTCAGGTGTTGCCAACACAGTTCAGATCAAGACCTGTCCACTATTGACTTACACAAAAAACCTTCAGTTTGTAGCCTTTTGGATTTGAAATTGTTGCTAAGAGATTATGGATGTATGGTTATACATACTTGTTTTATGTGTCCCACTATATCTCTTGCATTCTTTCTGGTTTATTTGGATTTGTTAAAACTGTTACTGTTTGTCACTCATGGTCTTGACTGATTAACTCTGGAGACTAAGAAATTCTACGGAAGCATAGATATTCAAGGAAAGGAATATCCTTCAAATGTCTCTTCAGCATTGGGTGCCTTGACTTTCTTCAAAATCCGCCAGTTTAAGGTAGGGGATTCTTGCCATTCAGTGCCTGGCATTCTAGGAAGTTAATATCCCTTACCTTAAAGAAAGACCCCTGCTCTATAATTTCTTAACTCAATCTTGTTGCAGCTGGGAGGGGACAGGTCACTCTGAAATGTGGGGCTAGAACCTTGAAGTTCTAACCCAATGTGATATGATATGTTTCCTGACCTACACTAGAATTAACAACTTATTAAGCAGGAAAACCTGAAGTAAAAGCAACTCTCATATTCTACTACTCTCAAAAGCTCTTCAGGTCTACTCAAATAGCCACATTTTATCTTGAGGAGGACAAAACTAATTTGAGACATCAACTACCAAAATGCTCGAAGTCAGAATTTTAAAAATTATGTCATCTTATTTAATCCATAGCAACCAGAGAAATTCTGTTCTTCTTAAAACAGTTTTTGGAGGGAAAAAATGGTCTATAGTTTCCCTTTGTTTTGGTTTTTAATGGCTATCTCTTTACTGTAAATTATTGAATGAGAAACATATTTGAACTCTACATTTTGCAGTGTGAAATAAACATGGCTTCATTATTCCAGATGTATAGAGCTCTTTCTTCAAGTGATGTTTGGAGAGCAAATCAGAAAGGTGACTGACAAAATACTCAGAGCTCTGTGATATGTACAAACCTATGACTGAGTTATTTGCAAATTTCTATTACTGATTACAAATACAAGCCATTTCAGAAGTCATTTTGGGGCCAGTAAATCATAGTGGATGAAGGTGACTGCTTGACACCTTCTCTTTGGGCAGTAAGGAGAACTGACAGGGAATGAGATGACAAAGAAAGGCAGTGGCAGCAAAACTGGGTTATTTCATACCAGAGCAGGCTGAAATACTTCTCCATGAGCCCATGTGTCCTCAACAGAGGGCAGGTCAAGCTTTGAAAGGGTTTACTGCCCACGAGCATCTAGAAAGCTGGCTTTCTCTTGGGTTCAGGTTATAGTGCTATGCCTTAACTCAATAAATATTTTTTGAGAGAGTGAAAAGATATATTTTATATTAGAGATGTTTTATAGCAAAAATGTTAAAAATAACATTGGGTTTAAAGGGTGGGGGCTCTGTGAAACATTCACACATGTGAAATACCTCATTACATTTTTCATACATGAGTTATTATTAAATCTAGTTTATTCAACTGTTTTCTCTTATACAAAATATAAAAACCAAGTGTACAACAAAAATATAATTGCTTTTTGACTTTTAAGAGTGTCCTTGGCTTTAAGCCTGCAGCTACCCAGTGGCCCCACATTGCCTGAGATGTGAACAGGCTCATTTCTCAAAATTCCTACTGACCACTACACTCTATCCTCTTGGGCCTGAGTCTGGAAGCCTTCCTGGTTCCCTCGTGGTCAGGACATGCCATTGCCTACTCTGCTTGAGTGAGCAGGGCCTCCTTGTGTGCTCCTAGGTCTCCCTCAGAGGTGCATTTTGGTCAGACTGAGCCAAACTGAGGTCCCTTTGTGTCTTTGTGTTTGTGAGGGAATGGCTGGAACAAATGTCCCTGGATGTGGGGGCCAGCTCACTTAGTTAAGCAACAGTACCACAGCCTTGCTTCTTTCTTTCACCTCCATGGCCGTCTAAAGCCAGACTTTTCTCAAAGACTCCTCTGTCTGCCTCAGGAGTATGAGGGTGAGATCAAGGCCTTTGTTTTCTCCAGTGCCAATTCCAGACATCACTTCCTCTGTGGAAACCTCACTTCTTGGACTATGCCAGCTTGCTGCCCTGTCTTCTAATATCCTCTCACTTGCCTTTTCTTTTCTCCTTCTCCTCCTCCTCCCCCTCCCATAGCCTTGTTCTCTTCTAGTCTTTTTCCTTCATGCCAAGTTATTCATTACTCACTTTCCCCTATCGTTCTCTGGTTGCTTCCTGACTCTTGTCATCATGTATATCTCTGTCTGGCCACAACTTCCACCCTTCTGATCTTTCACCCAATGGCTTCTGGGCCACCCATTATGTTTTTTATTATTTTTAAAGACACCTTTATTGGAGGTACAGTAAACAGAAATGCACATTTGATAGGTATATACCTGTGAAATTATTCCTATATATCATCAAGATCATGAACATAAGCTTTAACCCCCAAAGTTTCCTCATTCCCCTTGGATTTCCTTTCTCCCCTCCCTACAATCCCCCAGTCCTGAAGCAACCACTGATCTGTTTTTCCATAGACTAGCTTGCATTTTTCTAGAGTCTTTTATCAATAGAATCATGTAGCATGCACTCTTGTTTGACATCTTTCACTTGATATAACGATTTTGAGATTCATCTATATTTTATTATTAGTAGTGTTGTTGTTGTTAGGTGCCATCAAGTCGGTATCCGACTCTAGCAACCCTATGTACAACAGGTGAAACACTTTGTCAGTGCTTCTCTGCTATTCATAGGGTTTTCAATGGCGGATTGATTTTTGGGAGCAGATTGCCATGTCCTTCTCCCAAGCCTACAACCTCTGGTGTTCCCAGGTGGTCTCCCATCCAAGTACTAACCAGGCCTGACACTGCTTTGCTTCCGAAATCTGACGGGATCGGATGCCATAGTGCTACAGCTGCAGGCTTATTAATAGTACATTCTCTTTTGTTTCTGAGTAATACAGTACCATATTCCATTGTATGGTTATACCATAATGTGTTTATCAATCCACTTACTGACAGGCATTTGGGTGTTTCTAGTATTTGACTGTTACAAATAATGTTGCCGTAAATGTTTGTGTACAAGTCTTCATGTGAACATATGCTTTCCTATCATGTGGAATGGAATGGCTGAATCATATAAAGGTGTATATTTTACTTCCAGACTGTTTTCCAAAGTGGTTTTACCATTTTATATTCCCATTAGCAGTGTAACAGTTCCAGTTAACAACACTTGGGGTGAAGTTTTTTTGTTTGTTTCATTTTGTTTTGTTTTTGTGATAGGGTATCTCATTCACTAATGATTTTTGGGGGAGAAGGGCCTGGAAATCCACTCCCAAGGCAATCCTGAAACAATCAGCCGTTGAAAACCCCATGAGGGTCACTATCAGTTGGATACTGACTCGACAATACCTAACAACAACAACAACAACAATGATTTTTGAACGTATTTTCATGTGCTTGTTTGTCATCAGTGTGTATTCTTTGGTATCATCCCTGTTCAAATATACTGCCAATTTAAAAATTGTGTTGTTTGTTTTCTTAATTTTGAATTTTGGGAGTTCTTTACATATTCTGTATACAAGCCTATTATTAGAATATCTTGGAAATATTTTCTCTGTATCTTTTCTTTTTAGTCCTTTAATAATGTCTTTTGGAAAGTAAGGTTTTTGATTTTAAAGAAATCCAGTTTATCAATTTTTTTCTTTTATGGATTATATTTTCAATATAATAGGTAGGGAATCTTGGCTTAATCCGAAGTCACTAAGATCTCCTATGTTTTCTTCTAGCAGTTCTATAGTTTTGTTTCACATGTAGGTCTTTGATCCATTTTGAAATAGTTTTTGCTAATTCTAAGTTCTCTCAGTGGACTGCTGCTCTGTTGTATTTAGCATGGATCTAGTAGTGCCAGAAAGCTCTGAGTTCTTCCTCTACTGGCCACTTCCAGCAGGCTTTGTGTACAAGCATCCCCAAAGGAGTTTCTCCATGTTCTTGACCTTTGTGGTGGGATACTGCATTGCTTGTTATTTGGTTTGAGACATGATATGGAGAGTTTTAAACAAATTAAAATAGAAAAGGATTTTATAATGTTACAGTTAGATTTAAAATACCTTTATGAACTTTTGGCCTTAAATTTTTCTTTAAGAGATCCTTAAAAGATTGTCCCTTGGTCAAAGAGACCTTGCCAAATGGGCCAGTTCTCACACCTGAAAATGAGGTTGATTTTGAAAATATTGATGAGTTTGCCCCCATTAAAGCCAGATAAATAAAATTACAATACATTCTTTATTATAAATAAAATATTTAATGTTGTATTTTAATACAATGGTAATACATTTTAATTTTTCAACATTTTTTCAAGTACTTTAGTGTTCTGGAAAAAAATAAACTGTAAGAAACACATAAAAACATGTGTATAAGAGTATATAGGTTTCCTCTTACCCCAGTCCTCCAGTGTGGCCAACACACCACTAATATTCAAAATTTTAATATTGTTAAGCATTCATCTTTAAAAATGTGTGCATTAGCTAGGTGCAGTGGTATATGCTTACAATCCCAGCTACTCGGGAGGCAGAGGCAGGAAGATCAGAAGTTCAAGGCCAGAGACACTGTCTCAAGATAAAAAATAAAAAAGGGATTAGGGGTGCATCTCAGAGGTAGAGCATTTGCAAAGTATGTGTGAGCCTCCCAGTAATGGAAAAACAAAAACAAACATTGCATTACAATAGTATTTTTCTTGATTACTGAGTTTTTTGGTGTCTCTTAAATTTTGTGCAAAACTCTCACCCTGATGTGTCAATCAAGTGGTAACCAGTAGGGTTAATAAGGCACATTAAGGAGGTCAGGACCCCAGTTTTAGGCATGACAGTTACAGCTTAGCAATTATGGAAAGTCTCTTCAGATTGCTAGTGGTTTCATTCTGGCTGGTGAATCCCTAAAAAGCATACACTTACCTATAATATATGCACCTAATGTCCACATAGATATGGCTTGCATCTGTTATTGAGACATTGGCTCTATCTCATGTGGAACATCTTTTTGAAATACAGTAGTGGAGTAAATATGATTGGATATCAATCTTTAAATATTGCACTAGATTTTTCATTGGGGGAGCTAAGTAATTTTTTTCTTAGGATATGTAGCTTAATTGTGAGAAAAGTTCTTTTACCTAAGACTTCTAATGTATTTGTTTTTTAAAAATATAGTTTCCTTTTTTGAGGTTAGATCCTGTTTTAGAAGCTACATGTTATATTTGAGTTAGGTTGCCAAGCCCTAGCCATCTGGGCATTTAAACACATCTATATGATACTGGGTCACGTGTTTCCATCTCTATAAAGGAGACTTTTCTCATTATAGCAGGCCACAAATGAAAGTTTTTGCAGTTGACCATTATAGTTGTGAGTAAATTAGATTCTGCCTCCTTGACAGTAATCAGTGCTCTGCTAGAGTAGTTATTGTTAGATCATGCCCCATAAATGTGCTCATTGTCAGGAGAAAAACATGTCATATTGAATATTTGTAAAATGTTCTTGTAAATATGTTGTGTGAGCAGTATTTCATATTACCTTTACCTTTAAAGATTAAAAAAAAAACCATTCATTTTATGCATGGCAAGAGGTATTTGCACATAGCCACCCTGGGCATTTGAGTTACCTTATTATCAGTCATTTTCACTATTTGAAAGGAATTTTGAAGAGACAGATACTCTTAAAAACATCTTTCCTTCTGTGACATTGCTTTCCTTCTGAAGGTCAACCTTCTTTTTATTTTTAAGAAAGTGTACCTTTTGTCATAGTACAATTTTCCTAAAACCAGTCTTTTAAAGGTAGATCTTAAATGCTTATTCATATACTTTAAAAATATTTGTATGCTGTATGTCTAATTCATTGTTTTAAACTTTCAGGCTCAACTTTAAAGAAGCTTCTACACACTGGAAATTCTATTAAGGTATTTATCTTAGGTGAAGTGTAATGGCATTTTTCATTACTCTTAAATTTATTAATACCACAAAATAACAAAGGCCATTTTGGAAGAAAGATCTTTACAAACTGCTTGACTTAGTTTTTATTTTTAACTGAGAAATTCTATGACAAATACTGTTAGAAATGTTTTTGTTCTGACATCATGACTTACTGTGACAGACATTTTTAGTAGTATTCGGACAAAGTGGCTTGGGCTTTGGAGTTTGGAGTTCTGAGTTCCAGTTGATTCTCTGGGTACAGGTGAGCACAACATCAGGGCTGTGACAGCTCTAGTTTTACCATCAGAAGAAGGAAGGGCCTTTCCTCTCTATGCTTCAGAGCCAACATTCTGATTCTGTTCATCGCAGCAATCTGGTTGTTAAAATGATAGTTGTCCCTGAATTAATTTAGCTAATTTTGAGAACCATTGTCGGAGAAAAGAGCAGCAGAGCCTCACTCTTGGATATTTATTTGCAGCAGATCAATCTTCTAATTTAGGTTAAAACTGGCTCATTTAAAAATGAATATACCTTTTGGAAGGACATAGACCATCTGATGCTGAGATAAGATGATCTTAAAGCATGAGTGGCAGAAGGAAGCCAGTCTGAGATGAATATTTTATGGGAGACAATTCACTTGTAGCTAATTGAGTTGTGTGCATCCCCTTTAATAAGCTAGTCCTTTTTTTTTTTTTTTTTTTTTTCTCAGTACTGGGGTTTTGAACCCAGGGCCTTGAGCTTGTATGCTTTGCAAGTGCTGTACTGAGCTATACCCCCAGCCCTTTTTTTTTAACTTTTTATTTTGAGACAGGGTCTTGCTAAATTCGCAGACTGCCTCTGGTCTCAAACTTGCAATCTCCTGCCTCTACCTTACAAGTCACTGGGATTACAGGCATGAGCCATTGTGCCTGGCTTCGTTTTTGGTTTTTATATCAGTTTTAAAAACCACAGCAACCTTAAACTTGATATGTAACTATCTTTTATATGTTGAAAAAAAGAAGCAGGCTATTCCTAGACTCACTATAGATTCCATATTTGTTCCTCTTATTTTAAGAGAATAAAACTATCAGTCTATTTAATCTTATGTTTATAGTTAGTGTTATTTATATCTAGTTAACTTAAATACAGTTAACTGAAAAAATTGGAGACTTGTGATAGAATTTCATAGAAATGTTCCTTTTGTTAAACATTATTTGATTAACTATAGAGAAAGCTACATCATTTTTGTATGATGGTTGAATATTATGTAGTCAGTGTTACCATTCATTTAACCTGCTAGAGAAGAGGAGGATAGGTGTAGGTGGATGTGGAGTTTTCTGAAGAGTGGTGGTAGGTTCCAGAGGCATGTCTAGTACATGTGCTGTGAATCCACTCAGCTGATGGGTTAGCACTATTGCTAGCGAGGGTGCTTGTCTTGGTATATTTTGAATTCTATTGGTAGCCAGCAAATCCTTTTCATACATATATACAAAGGGTGCCAAAAATGAACAAACATTTTGAGAAAGAAAAAACTGTATTAAAATTGTAATAGTCAATATATATCAATAACACAAGATGAATACAAGTCACATTTGACTTCTGTAATTATAAGAGGTTCTCAAAGTGGCCACCATAGCAGAAGCAGCAGGACTTGCTGTGTGGGGCCTCCTGGATCTTCCCTTGTGCACATCACACATAGTACCATGCATCTCAAGCTTACCGTGAATGTGTGCAGTTGTTAGATGTATTGTATACTCAAACTTCCATTGTCATTGTACCCCGACAATGTTGTCAAATTTCAAATACTGCTTGAAAATGGCCTTGCACTTCTTCAGTGATATCCCTGCTTCCACCATTTTCCTTGACTATTCTGCCTGTTACACTGTGGCTATAGCATTCATTTGATTAATACCATCGTTTGAGCAAACCTCATACTACACATGCTACTGTAATTCAATTCAACTTCTAAAAGTAATACATAAATAATAGCTCTTAAAATGTGTATATATATTTTTGGCACCCCTGGTATACAAATGTATGTATACTGTAGGTGTATTGTACATACATAGTTGTTGTTGTTGTTAGGTGCCGTCAAGTCGGTATCCGACTCATAGCGACCCTCATAGGGTTTTCAATAGCTGACTGTTTCGGGACTGCCCTGGGAGTGGATTGCCAGTTCCTTCTCCCATTTTTGCAGTGCTCGGAATTGAACTCGGGACCTCAGAAATTGCAGCGCAGTGCTCTACCAACTGAGTTAAATCCCAGCCCCATGTATATATATATATTATATATATACATGTATATATATATAATATATATACATGTATATATATATATGCATGTATATATATGTATACATCTATATATGTATACATATGTATATATATACATGTATATACATGTATATATATAATATATAATATACATGTATATATAATATATATATACATGGGGCTGGGATTTGTATGTGTGTGTGTGTGTGTGTATATATATATATATATACATATATATATATATGTGGGCTGGGATTTAGCTCAGTTGGTAGACCTCTCTGCTGCAGTCTCTGAGGACCCGAGTTCAATTCCCAGCACCACAAAAGTGGGAGAAGGACCTGGCAATCCACTCCCAAGGCAGTCCCGAAACAATCAGCCATTGAAAACCCTATGAGGTCACTATGAGTCGGATACCGACTCGATGGCACCTAACAATAACAATAACATATATATATATATATATATATATATATATATATATATGTTGTTGTTGTTAGGTGTTGTCAAGTCAGGTCAGATTCATAGCACCCCTCTGTACAACACAACAAAACACTCCAGACACCGTGCCATTCCCAGCACTATGTTGTTGCTTCTCTGCTATTCATAGAGTTTTCAATGGCTGATTGTTTTGGGATTGCTTCAGGAGTGGATTACCATGTCCTTCTCCCATTTTTGCAGTGCTAGGGATCAAACCCAGGTCCTCAGTGCAGAGCAGTACTCTACTAACTGAGCTAAACACTAACCCATGCTTATATACATATATATCCATACATATGTATATATGTATGTGTATATATGTATATGTGTATATATGTATGTATATATGTAGGTAGGTAAGTCTATCTCCTCTCTTCCACCTTTTGGTTCTCCTGATGAGCCTTGGCTTACAACACTCTTGGTTTGGAGGAATCAGTTCTACCTCTAACTAATTGAGAGGCCATCAGCCAGCCTCTCCAACTGCTTACCTTTGGAGCTTACTACATCTCTCACTTGCACCTGATATATTTTTATTCTCATTTGCTTATTAAGCCTCTTTTATGACATCATCTGTTAAGCCATTTAGGAATACAGAAAAGAAGGGATACATTTTTGAATTCTAAGAATAGCATGAAGTTGGAAGTAAGTGTAGGAGAAGAAAAAAAGACATATCTGTTTATGTTGATGTTTTCTGTTGGGTGATGACCATTCAAAGCACGGTGAAGATGTTGGAGAGAATAGATATGGAAGATATGGACATAAGGCAGGGAAGCTGGAGAACTGCACTATCTCAATGGGCCAGGTCTTCTGCGTCTCATTTAGCTCCCATTGTTCTGATTTTCAAAACATTATAAACAGATACATGTTACGGTAACAATGCAAAAATTTTATCAAAAGCATAGTGTAAATTTGGAAAGAGATTATCTTTGTCATTGTTTTCATGGATAATCGAGCATTGATGATATGGGTTCTGTTGCTTTATAGAATGAAATACTATTAATAGGAACTATGTAGTGCTCTGTGGGAGCCAGCCATTACTTTATGTGCTTTACTTAGGCTAACTCATTTATTGCTGTGACAATCCTGTTATCATCCCTGTTTTACAGATGAAGAGCCTAAGGCATAGAGAAGTCAGGTGGTTCCCCACAGGTCACAGCTAGAAAGTGGCAGAAGCTGAATTTGAAGCCAGGTCTTCTGGCTCCAGAACCCAGATTTTTGACTTTTGTACTGTATTGTAGCATCATTGCTTCCTTGTCACCAAGCGAAGGACTTATAGTACTTTAATAATACCTTTAACTTCTAATTCTTCTCTCCTCTCCTCCCCACTCCCTTCTTCCTCCTTTCCCCTTTCTCCATCCCCTCCCCTCTCCCACTCCCCTTCCTTCCCTGCCCCTCCCCTCCTTTCCTTTCTTCTCCTATCCTCTTCTCTTCTCTTCTTTCTTTGCCAGAGTCTCCCTATGTAGCCCTGGCTGGCCTGGAACTGGTGATCCCCTTGCTTTCATCTCCCAGTGCTGGGATTACAGGTGTACACCATCATACCTGGCTCTCTAGCTTTTCTTTCTTAAGATTGATGATGCTACATTACAATGCATTTCTACAAATACATGTAAGTGTTTCAGTTTCATTGCTTTTAATTTTTGTTTTTAGATAAGATGTGAAGGCATCAGGCTGTTTCTTTTGTGGCTTCAAGCACTTCAGACAAACTGTGCAGAAGAGCAGGTGCTGATGTTTGCTTGCCTTGTACCTGGTTTCCCAGCGGTCTTGTCATCCAGGGGACCCTGCACACTGGAGACACTCATCAACCCTAGTCCTAGTGTAGCTGATGGTAAGCAATGTTAGCAAGTCTGAAATGCTAAAATTACTCCTGAACCTACATTGAGGAATTCCTTGGTTTTTCATGTTCTTGAATAGAAATCCTAATGAGGTCTGAATTATTCTCTGTAATTCACAGTAGATTCTTACAAACATTAGAATAAAAAGCCTTGGAGCCTGTTTTCTGTGAAAGGACAACAGAAGAAATTTACTGATGTGGTGGAAATAGGAATGGAAGGGAGGGGATAGGTATTGGCCATAACAGGAAGTAGTGACACGTGGTATGCCTGGAGTGTTTTTGTGTCTGCTAATGAGATTGAAATCTGCCATCCAAAACTTCTGTCTGTTGTTCTCATGAGTACTGTTTCATAAATGAGCATTCACCTCATTTTTCAGGTGGTGTATTTTCAAGCAGCATTTATAAAAGGACAGCAGTGGCCTCATAAGTCCATTTGTGAATTTTTAAGGAACTCGCTTGTTAGGGCCATTGGGGTATTACTGCATATCACTTTATTGTCCAGTGACTGACATTTGATTTTGGATTGACCAAACCTAAGTTCAAAAGGGAAAGACTGGTCCTGTGGGCTGCATGGCTCTGTGGCATCTATACTGTGTGCCCATGAGCCGTTCCTGTGGATGGGTAGATATATTATAGTGGGAAACATTTTTTAAGACCATAACACCTACTTAAAATTTTCCTTTGGTGAAGGTGCTCTCATTGTTTTCTACTCCACAGCAAAGATATATCCAGAAGAAATCACTCCACTCCTGCCAGCCTTGTCAGGGGAGAAGACTGCTGAGGACCAAACCTGCTTTTTCCTTCAAACACTTTTGAAGTATATGGTTATTCAGGTTAGAGAAAAACTTACATCTTTTTCAGTGATGGGTTTATTCTCAGGAGGGAGGAGAAAACATTGCCTCCTTTCTTTCCATGTGTGCATGTTTTTTCTTTTTGCTTTTTTGTTGAAGTGATTTTATGTGCTATTCACTAAACCCAATGTGTGTAGCATGATTAGGTCACTTCAGCAAGATTAGGCAGATGTGCTCTTTTGTGTGAGTGGGTTGAAACTGGTTTTCCTGCTTTGTGCCCTCCTTTTGTGCCGTTGTCTCTGCACTGGCAGGACGGGATGGGGTAGGAGGTGGCCCAGAGGCTGAGCAGTGGGCCAGGAGCAGGTAGAAGGGCTGGGCCATCTTTCCAAAGGCACATGCAGTGAGCTCATAGGGCCATCCACACAGCCTGCTTCCGCATGTGTCCTTTTCCTTAGATTCATGCAGAATATGGAGCAGAAGTCAGCCGTTTATGATTTTAATAGCTGACTTGTCACTTGGTCTATGTTTCTGAACATTTGTTTGGTTAGATTAAATCTACTGATTCTTTTCCCTCAGTGAACACTTCTTTTTTTTGTGTGTGTGTGTGGTACTGGGGGTTGATCCCGGGGCCTCACGCCTGCATGCTTTGCAAGTGCTGGACCACTGAGCTGCACCCCCAGCCCTTTTATTTTCCTTACTTTCTGAGGCAGGATTTTGCTAAATTACGCAGACTTCCTCTGGTCTCGAACTTGCAATCCTCCTGGCTCCGCCTCCCAAGCCACTGGGCTTACAGGCGTGTGTGCCACCACGCCCAGCTGAGTGAACACTTCTTTTCTCCCTGTGTTCCTCCTGGATATAATCCACTCTGTCTTTCCTTTCACAGCCAAGTGTATTGAAATCATCATCTTTGCCCTGTCTGTTTGCTTGCCTGACATTCCTTTGGCACCCACTGTTCCTTGCTTTCTGCCTGACCATGGCAGGGTCTCATGGTCTGTGCAGAGGGAGGATACTCTTCAGTTTTTGCTCTATGTTTGCTTTGAGGTGATTTTATAGTCACTACCGCACCTTCGTGAGATCCTCTCCTCTCATGGTATTTTCTTCTTGCTTTTCTCCTCCCTTTTCTCCCGTACTTCTTCCCAGTGTTTTTTGTTTGTTTTGTAGCCCTGCTTTTCTGTGCTGTCCCTCCAAGATTCAGTACTTGGCTGCACTTTCTGACTACTCAGTCTTGCTGGGCAGTCCTGACCCCTGCTCCCACTCCCATGTCATTTAGCTAGGCCCAGAGACATAGGGACTTCAACTCCTTAGAGCCTCGCCAGGGTGTTCTGTCATCTTGTGGCAGCTCCACATTTGAGCTCATGCCTATTCTACCTGCATCTCAAACACCACCTATTCAGGAGTGGTTGGGCCTCCCATTGTCATGGGATGTCAGAATAGAGTCCTTGGGCTTGGATATGTTGAGGGCCTAGGTTCTCATCCTAGGTGTGGCACTAATTAGTTGTATAACCTTGAATAAATCACATAATCCTCAGAGCCCCTGTCAGAGGGGGATGGTGTTGATACAGTGTTGAGGTTTGTGTGAAGCCTGTGGACTCCTCCCCAATCGTGTGCGGAGTGTAATGTACATGTCTCTACCCACTGCCTGCCCACTATTGGGTTGAGTCCTCAGAGTGGAGCTTCTGACAGCTTATATTTTCTGTATTTGTTTTTGTTTTTGTTTGCAATACTGAGGGGATTAACCTAGGCCCTCACCCATGCTAGGCAAGCACTCTACCACTGAGCTGCACTCCAGCCCCTTTTTTATTTTTTATTTTGAGTCAGGGTCTTACTAAGTTGCGAAGGCTGCCTCTGCACTTGAACTCATGATCCTTCTGCTTCTGCCTCCTCCAGCGCTGGGATTACAGGGTGTGCCATGGTGCCTGACTTCTGACAGGCTCTGGACACTAAGCCCCTCTGCTCTAGGGGCAGCTGAAGCACTTTGTCCCTTTACTTTGGGTTCTGCACAGACATTGTCTTTTCCTAAACAGGATCATCATGAAGGAAGTTGGGAAGCTCTGCTTTGGTTTGACAAATATTAAGTACTTGCTATAGGTCCTATGCCTGCAGCCATAGCACTGTGGCATCCGATTCCATCAGATCTCAGAAGCTAAGCAGGTCAGGCCTAGTTAGTACTTGGATGGGAGACCACCTTGGAATACCCAGTGCTGTAGGCTTGGGAGAAGGACCTGGCAGCCCACTCCCAAAAAACAATTTGCTATTGATAACCCTATGAATAACAGAGAAGCACTGACAATAGTGTTTTACCTGTTGTACATAGGGTTGCTATGAGTAGGACACCGACTTCACAGCACCTAATAACAACAACAGGATCATGTAAGGGCGCCCTATGTGCCATCTTTCCCTCTGTAAGACGAGAGTGACTCTGCCTCTGTACCAGGCTGTCTTCTGGGCTCCTGGGGAGTGCTGCCAGCTACTGAGCTGTTTCAGATTCCAATATATGCATTGTACTAGGTTTTTGAGTGGGAGAATATTACCTTAACACTATGAAAACTACTTCAACACTATGAAAGCTTTAAATTTAACCTATAGATGGATTGGCAGGCCTGATTTATCTTAGCCTGTGAATTCATTTTAATAAGGAGTATGTACTTGCTGAGATTCCATTGCTTTTGCCTTTTGATACTGATTTTATATTTAGATAAGTTTGGATGAAATCAATGAGAGGGATTGTCTCTTTAACTCCTAATTATTATAAATGGCCTTTTTTGAGTTTAGGGGAAAGAAGTACCTGTTTATTTATGACGAGATCTTCTAAAGGCACAAGAAATGTTTAATAATTATAAAGAACACATGGGAAAAATATGGGCATTATGTAGTACAGTAAGTTTGAATATACATGATACTATATTTTTTTGAAAATTCCTGTCATCTTTTGAGCTTTGTTGAGATATGATTTCATTACATGACTGTCAATATTATTTGTCATTTTTTTTAAATTTAGGATAGGAATTTTAATCATAACAGCATTTCATTTTAGTACATGTTAATTTGAAATATAAATACGTATGTTCTTTTCCATATATTATCTAAAGGCTGCAAGCTTGGAGTGGAAGAATAAAGAGAATCAAGATACTGGTTTTAAATTTCTTTTTACATTATTTCGAAAGTATTATCTTCCTCATTTATTTCCATCATTTACTAAGTTAACAAACATCTACAAACCTGTACTTGGTAAGTACTATTTGGGCCATGTATAGGCAACATCCACAGGAAAGCTGTATAGTCACTTTCATAATAATCACTTGATTATTTTAAAGTAAAATAATCTCTTTATTCTTGTATTGAATGGTAAATTTTCCTAAGAGGTTTGAAGTTTCCTAATAAGTGATTTTAATTATAGGAACTCACTAAGATAGATATATTCCATCTTATTGCAGTAGAGGGGAACCATGGTTCCTGTACTCAGAAATAATTTTAAATATATCATGATATTTTTGGTTTAATTATATTATGTTATATTTATCACTTTTGAATGTAAAAAGATGTTTTATGTTTCCCAAAGTCTTTTCTTATGGGTAGTGGGGTGTGGTGACCCCAGGTCTTACTCAGTGATGAGGCAGTCCAGCTCACAGCACAGCTTCCCATAGTATGTCCTTTAATGTTGTGTCTTTCACCCAGCAGATACTATGGACTGTTACTTATGGAGGCCAGACGTTTAGCTGATTGGACAGTATAGGCATAGCAAGCCCCAAAGGGCTAAGGAGCATAGAAGAACTTCCAATTTAGCTCCTAAAGTTTTCCTTTTGTAAGAAATGAGGAGCTGGGTATGGTGTCAGACACCTGTAATCCCAGTACTCAGAAGGCAGAGGCAGGAGGATCATGAGTTCAAGGACAGCCTGGGCTGCATAGAGAGATCCGGTGTCAAAAAATAAGCAATAGCAACAACAAAATGAGGATTCATAGGGCAGAAGTGGGGGACACATCTCCCTATTTTTTAAAACAGAAAAATTAGTGTAAGTGAATAATTAAGAGCAGCTTTTGAGGGGGAAAGGTCACAAAAGACATTACTTCATTTTGGGGATATGGCCAATTAATTCAATTGTCTTTGCTGTGCATGTTTATGTGTACACCCACACACATACACTCATGCTCTCTTTCTCTATCTCAGGCAAGGGGAGAATAGCTGAAGCTTGGTATGTTTTGAAAGATGTAGAAGAACTTACATCTTTAGGAGTACTGGGGCGTGTATTTTGTTATACACACACACACACACACACACACTCACATATATATGGTTTTCTTGTCAAAAAATGTTTCTGATTTTATATATAGTCTATATTCATTGTTAAAAAACATTATGCATTGTTACTGCTACTAGGGTTAAAAGTTATATATTGAGTTTTGTTTTGTTTTGTTTTGCTTCATGCAGGTACTCCAAGTGTATAAAAATTAGTTAAGATAGAGTTGGACTTCTGGCAAGTAATGTCTCAAACCCCATACCATATAATTTTCATATTTGATGGAATATAAAGAATAAGAAATGGTCCTCTCTGTTTTAGTCTTTGGAAAAAGTAGCATCTGATATCTCAAAGATGAAATGTGATTTTATGAATTCTTCCAGAAATAAAGTAGATTTTGTTGATACTGGTTTCTTTTTATTCATCTAAGTGGAAAAATATATAAAACTAAAGTTCAATGGATTTTATCAGTATAGTATTAGATATTAAAATACCTAAAAATGGTTTTTTAAAGATTATATATGCTTTTACATTTGTTCTAGTCATAGAATAAGATTAAATTAGGTATGATGTATATGAAGAGATCTTCACTATTATAGTCTCAGGTAATTTCTCAAAATTGTTAAAAGGAGTGATAGCTTAGTTTTTCCATAGCTGTATACCACAGGTAGATGTGAAAAATAGCTGCCACCTCTTCTTGGTCAGATTGCAAGCAGAATAGGAAACAAGGCTACTACCAGATGCTGTTTTTAATCATTTGTGGCCCTTCATTCTTAGTGGCTACTCAGACAACCAAATATATATTTATTTAAGTGGAAACCAAAACATTTGTAGGGATTAAATAATATTAAGATTCACTAACCTAATTAATTGTGTATTCTTTTTTCTACTAGACATCCCTCACTTGAGACCAAAGCCAGTGTATATTACTACCACTCGAGATAATGAAACCATTTACAGTACAAAAATTCCATACATGGCAGCTCGTGTTGTTTTTATTAAGTGGATCGTAACTTTCTTTTTGGAAAAAAAGTATCTAACTGCAACACAAAACACTAAAAATGGAGTTGATGTATTGCCTAAACTCATCCAGGTATGCCATTCACCATTTTTAAAATCTCTTAATATTATATAATAAAACACACTAACACATACCCAAAGTCATTGGTTCTTAGTTATAATTCTTGTAGGTTTTTGGCTTATTGGCTTACCTGTCTGCAATGCTGAGGTCTCAGAGGGAGCTGTGACTTAGAAGCACATGCTGCATGCTGCTAAAATTGCCACAGGGAGGTGATCTCAGCAAGGGAGGAAGAGTGTGCACTCTTCCTGCCTCCCCTTCCTTATCACACCTTTGCTTGAGTATCAGTGACCTGAGTGTGAGCACAGGTCTTGCCTTCACCGATCGCCAGCAGCTGGAAGGCCTTCAGGAGGAATGCAGGTTGTCCATGGAGTGGACTCATGCTGCCAAGTATCCTCTGGCACCTCAGGGGATCAGCAGCTCAGGAGTCTGGAATGACTACAGTACAGTCCCTAGAAGAGAAGAGTGCTTCTGCTCAAGACCTTCAGAAAAGACTTCTTCCATGAAGCCTGCTGTGCTTTCTCTCTTGGCCTTGGTCAGACACAGATATGGGCTTTTGTAGCAGGCTGAGTTCTTAGCGACTGTGTATTAGGTAGAGCACTATCACAGAGGGCAGAGACTAGTCACTTCACTGAAAGGTGATGGTTTTGTGGGCTTTTTCGGTTTCTTGTTGCAAGAACAGTGACAGGAAGGTTTGCTGATGTCCTGGAGGTTCCAGAAGCGTGACCTAGCCCTGAGCTGGGAGGACAGACAAACTGGAGGAGGAAGACCAGGACCTGTCATGGTTCAAGCTCACTAGAACCTTGATGGAGGACTCCAGACAGAATCTAGAGTGTGTGACTCCATCAAAGAGGACTTGCTGAAGGGCGAGGCTTAGGGGATAGAACTAAGTAAGAACAGCAATGGCTTACTGAAAGGTTTTTTTTTTTTTAACTTTTAAATTTCATAATTTAAAAATTTGGTAGATAAAAAAAAGATAATGATCACTGCTGAGAATAAAATATTTTTTGAAGAAATATCCTATAACACTGAGTAAAAATTCATAGACAAAAATCAGAAATTAGTAGGTAAGACCTGAGGGCAGGTCCAGACCTACCTTGCAAATATGTGGGCAGAAGGATAAAAAAGAGGTAATGATTGAATAAATAATAATAAGAGAAGTGTACCAGAGTTGCAAAAAAGGCATGCTTCAGAAAGAAAGGGCCTTAGAGTCCCAGGAAAAATTAACAAAACAGCCATAGATCCTAGTAGACATTTGACTTTCGGGGATTAAGAGAAAATTGTGCAGGCTTCCAGATCAAAATAGTAGGTTACTTCACAGGAATGAGAGTGAGCTTAGTGGTGAACGGCTAATCACATCTGCGTTCTTGGAAGCTGGAAGAAAGCTCATGCTCTTTCTCCTTCTCTGTGTGTCGCTGAAGGGTTGACACCAGTCAGGATCAAGAAAGGATCTTTAATAACCAGTGTTGGCATAATTGCTTAGAAGTTTGCCTCTTGTAACTAAGCAAATGTCAGACTGAAACAAAGTAATAATGGATTTAAGAGAAAATCTTGGAGGATGTATAAAAATGGGGAATGATAGACTTCCTTAAGCACAAATAAGACTCAGAAGCCATAGAAGAAATGAAATTTGACTTTATTTTTTAAATAAAGATTAAGCCAGGTAAATTTAGCCTGTAATCCCAGCTACTTGGGAGGTGGAGGCAGGAAGGTCACAAATTCAAGACTAGAGGCAGCCTATGTAACTTATCAAGTCCCTGTCTTAAAATAAAAAATAAAAAATAGGCTGTGAGTACTTCTCAGTGGCAGAGAGCTTGCAAAAAGCATGTGTGAGGCCTTGGCTGCAATCCTTCAATACCACAATAAAATAAAAATAAAATAATAAAAATATAAAGATTTGTATGTCAAAAGATAACACAAGGCCAAATCTAAGCAGTAGACTGTGAAGTAACATCACCTTGTTAAATGAATTAATAAAGACAGCCTACAGACCCCTGTGCCATTGGATCCCGTCAGATCTCAGAAGTTAAGCAGAGTCAAGCCTGGTTAGTATTTGGATAGGACCTAACAACAACAACAACATTAGTAGACAAAAATCTATATGAAATTACATATAAAAAAACTCAATCATACTCTTATAAGTTTTACATGACATCTGTGTGATTGCTACTCAACTCAAAACAGTTTCAAATGGTGTAACATTTCAGAGTTCAAAAGATTGGAAAACCAATCTGTATTTATTGAAAATAATTTATCAGACATTGTGTCACACGCCTGTAATCCCAGCACTTGGGAGCTTGAGGCAGCTGAATCATGAGTTTAAGGTCAGCCTGGGCTACATGGTAAGACCGTGTCTTAAAAAACCAAAAAAGAAAAATGAAAGAGAGAGACAGACAGACAGATAGAAATATTACTCATTCTTGAAAAAATATGTGTGTATAGTAAGTAGGAAGAACAGCAAATTAACTACTGCTTCAAAGTTCTGATTCTTCTCCCTTAGCTGACTTTTTGCAGTTGCAAGTCATTGACTTGTGTTTTCTAGCTTTTTTAGTGTCTTAAAAGTTGAACATCCTGAGTCAGTTGGGCTTTCTCTTCTCTTCTGTCCTTTTCCCTCCAGCAGTTTTTTCCCACAGCTTCCTCCTTGGTTGCAAATCTGCTGACAGAACCTAGGGTACTGCTTTCCTGTCCATGTTTAAAGGCAGTCCTGGGATATAAAGCCCTTTCTCTTTGTCTAAATGATACAGATTAGCTTACCTGCCCACCCTGGAACAGGAACAAGGAGCTATTTGGCTTTAAAAAAACTGCATGAATGGGCTAGGAAATGGCTGTCACTGGATTTTGTGAAGCAAATGATCCTATGCATGGGCTCAGCTTCCTGTGAGTGCCCAGCTTCATGGAACTCACATGCAGACCCTTGAGCTCTGTTAGAGAGGGTGACTGGGTGGTGACAGGCAGACAGCCATGCCCACTGTGCTTGCTACAGGTAGATTGTCACTATTCCTCAGAGTAAGATGTTACATTAGTTTCCTTTTATCCATTGTAGCAAACTATCATAAACCTAATAATTTGGTACAACACGTATTTATTTTATTGTAGTTCTAGTGGTCAGAAATGCAAAATCAATGTCCATGGCCTAAAACCAAGCTTGTTGGAAGGCTTGTGTCCCCTTCTGGAGCTCTAGGGAAGAAGCCTGTTGCCTGCCCTCTGCATCTTCCAGACATCACCTGCATTCCTTGGCTCCTGGCCGCCCTGCATTGAATCACCATTTCTCCCTCTGCTTCCATCATCACACCACTTTCTCTGTCTCTGATCCTCCTGCCTCCCTCTTATAAAAATATTTTGACTATATTGGGACAGTTTGGATAATCCAGGACCATCTCCCTCTCCCCACATCCTTAACTTAATCACATGTACTTAGTCCTTTCTTGCCATGTAAGGTAAAGCAGTCACAGATTCTGGGGATTGAGACATGGACATCCTTGGAGGTTCATTATTCAGCCCATCTCAGTTGTCTCTTGTGTTTCCTTTTCTACCTTGTGTTTCCCACTTCATCTCACATGTGTCTGCAGAGTTCCACTCTTCATTTTCCATCATAGAAAAAGCAGTATTTTGTTACTATAATTCTTAATACACATTAATTATACAAACTAATAGTATTCACTGTGGTATGTCTATGCATGCATGTATCATATTGATTGTGTCTTTCCACCCCTATTTAGTCCTCCCTTTTTGCTTTTCTTCCCCGTCTCCCCATCCCCATTTACAGTCCCTCTTGTACTTCCAGATCGTGTTTGCCTGCCTGCCTTTCTTTCTTTCTCTCTCTCTCTCTTTCTCTCTTCCTTCCTTCCTTCCCACATATGAGAGAAAATACACAGTGTGATACTTCTCTTTCTGTGTCTGGCTTATTACACTTAACATGGTATCCCCCAATTCCATCCATTTTCCTAAATATGATATTTTATTCTTTGTAATGGCCAAATAATACTCCATTGTATATATGTATACCATATTTTCTTTTGTTCGTTCTTTCTTTCTTTCTTTCTTTCTTTCTTTCTTTCTTATTTTGTGGTACTGGGGGCCTCGTGCTTGCATGCTTTGCAAGTGCTGGACCACTGAGCTGTACCCCCAGCCCATTTATTTTTACTTATTTTTTATTTTTTGAGACAGAGTCTCATTAAATTATGCAAACTGCCTCTGGTTTTGAACTTATGATCCTCCTGCCTCCACCTCCCAAGCTGCTGGGAATACAGGCATGTGCCACCGCACCTGAGTATATACAATATTTTCTTTATCCATTCTTCTATTGAAAGGCACTTAGACTGATTCCATATCTTGGTTATTGTGAATAGTGCTGTGATAAACATGGGTATGCAGATGTCTCTTTTGTATGCTGACTTCATTTCTTTTGGATATAGCCAGGAATGCCATGTTGTTGTTGTTGTTGTTAGGTGCCGTTGAGTCAGTATCCGACTCATAGCGACCCTCGTAGGGTTTTCAATGGCTGACTGTTTTGGGATTGCCTTGGGAGTGGATTGCCAGGCCCCTCTCCCATTTTTGCGGTGCTGGGAATTGAACTCGGGACCTCAGAGACTGCACCGCAGTACTCTACCAACTGAGCTAAATCCCAGCCCAGGAATGCCATAGCAGGATCATATGATAACTCTATTTTTAGTTTTGTTTTTTTTTTAGCAGCATCCATGTTGTTTTCCATAGTGTCTGTACTAATTTATATTCCTACCAACAGTGTATAAAGGTCCCTTTTTCTCTACATCCTCACCAGCATATCATTTTTTTGTTTGTCTTTTGTGTTTTTGATGATAGCCATTTTAACGGGGGAAAATTTAATTTCATTGTAATTTTGATTTGCTTTTCCCTAATAGCTAAAGATATTGGGCATTTTTTCATATGTTTATTGGCAATTTGTATTTCTTTTGAGTAATGCCTATTCAGATCATTAATTGGATTACTTTTTAAAAAGTTTTTCAGTTTTTTGAGTTCTTTATATATTCTAGATATTAATCCTCTGTTGGGTGAATTACAAGGAAAGATTTTCTCCCATTCTGTAGATTGTCTCTTTACATCCTTGATTTTTTTTTCTTTTGCTGTGCAGAAACTTTTAAATAAAATCTCATTTATCAATTCTTAACAAAACTAAAGTTTAAACATGGAACGTTAAATTCTAGAATAGATTTACTGATTATATTTTTCTCCTCAAAGTTTTTTTTGGAATTTAGAATTTGATACAGGTTTACTGTTCTAAAATGAGTATTGCTATCTAAGTCAGGTGACCAAAAAACCTCTTTTCAAACAGTATGCTGCCCTTGTAAAAGACTTTTAAAATTATTTTAAGTACTGCTTCAAAATAGAGTTCACATTTTTTCCACTCCATTATAGGTCATATATGAGATGTTTTTGTTTTTTGTTTCCTGAAGTGAAATTTCTCCTTCTTTTTGATATAGAACTAATGCCTTTGACAGCCTTTCTCATCAGAGAGCGCAGGAATGAGTACATCTTGTAGACCCAGCTTCCTTACCTCTAACCAAGTCTGGTTTAACAGATGTTCTTGTTCAGTGATGTGTTCATCACTTCCTGTTACAGTGACGAAATACCTGAGATAGTCACCATAAAAGGAGGAAATGTTTATTTTGTTCAGGAGTTCAGATGATTCAGTCTGTGGTTGCTTGGTCCTTGGTCCTGTTGCTTTTAGTCTATGGTGAGGCAGAACATCATGGTAGGAGTGCATGGGGGAGGCCTGTTCACCTCATGGCAGCTGGGAAGTAAAAGAGAGAAACAGGAAGAGGCCAGGGTTCCAATTTCCCCATCAATGGATGGCACGTCCCCTATAACCTAACCTGCTAACACTCAGCCCCACCTCTTGAAGGTTCCATCATCTCCCAATAGTGTCTCAGGCTGGGGACCAACCCTTCAACACATGGAGCTTTGGAGGACATTCAAGATCCAAACTACAGCAAGAGCATCATTTACAAGAAAATGCAAATACATTCATTTGTACATCCCATACCATGCTGCAGCAACCACCAATTCCCCTTTCAAATCTGCATATTCTTGGTACATCATTTCAGCTGAAAATAGTTTTAGTGACATCTTGTTCCTTGGGTTTTTTGATGGGGTGAGGGGACAGATCTTGTTGTGTAGCCCAGGCTGGCTTTGAATTTGCAATCATCCTGCCTCAGCCTCCCCAGTGCTAGGATTACAAATGTGCATCAACACACCTGGCTGCAATTCATTTTTATATGAGAGCGAGAGAGAAGTACTATTGATTTTTAAAAAAATCACCAAAGCAGACTGGTGATTTTAGCATTTCAGCAGCAGCCACTTTTTATCAGTTCTATTTGCACATTAGTTAAACATTAAAACCCTAAGAAATCCATCAGGGAATGAAAAAGTTTGAGATGGCATGGCAGCTTGTCGGATTTATTGTATGATAACTCTAGTTTCCTTAATAAAATATCACTTTTACTAATGCTGAGCTAGCCCTTCATGGTGATCTGTGGGTTGTGGCTTTCTTGAAATTGTTATATTTCATGGGACAAATAGGTAGAAAAAGTGAATCACACAAACTGACAACTCTACAGGAATTTGTACAACTGTTTGTTGACTATTGCTTTCTTGTTCTCTGTTCTTAAACCCTACAAAGGAAAATACAGGCTGTGCTCCGACATCTGGGTAAATCAAGACAGAGGGACTGAGTGGCATCAGGCATCACCAGCAGAACACTCATTGCATTCTCTTTATAGTTGCTTTGTGAGTGTCCACGTTTGCACTGACCCTGAAAGCAAACAAGTGTCAGTATGAGCTATGGGGTTGACAGGATACTAGAGTGGCAGAGAAGATACAAGGGTGGCAGAGGGGAGGAATAAGTGACAGCCTGTGTCATGCAATTTCCTGAGCCCTGCCAGTGCTGGCCTGGTCCAAATAGGTATGTCTGTTTTACTGAGTAAGGTTTCTTCACATACCAAAGGAATGTCATCTTTGCATTGACCATTGGAATCAACTAACACTAAATAACAGCTGAGAATTTCAGCTTGACTCCAGTGGGCAAAAAATGGACCTCCCTCTGGGGCTAAACTCCTATTCATGCTGTTATTGTTAAACTTTGAAAAAAAAAAAAAAAAAAGAGAAATGAGTAGCCTTGGATATTCAGTTTGTTTTCAGTCTCATCACATACTGTAGTTCTGAATGTCTACCAAACATACAGATGTTTTTGGAAAGCAGCCTCTTATGGGAGACTGTGGACTTAGATAAGACGAAGAAAAACATGACTTTATCAAGAGAAATAGTTTTTGTTTTATGGCATGACAAGAAATCTATCTATACTGCTATTCTATTTAGTAGAGCTTATTTTTATATGACTGGTGCCTTTCAACAAAATTCTCTATCTTAGTTATTGTATTCCTGTGTGACAAACCACCTCAAAACTTAGCAGCAACCCTTTTATCATATTATCATCGTTCACTTTGGGGGGCAGGATTTAGCTGGGCAGTTCTTGTAACTTTGTGTGGCATTAACTGGGGTCCCAGAGTGGTGACTTTTAGCTGGAGGCTGGTTGGTCTGGAGGATCTGAGACCATGTCACTTGCATGCCTGTTACTTCAGTCAGGCCAGTTGGAAGGAAGTCTGGGCTCACTGGGATTCCTTTTCATGCTAGTGCAGTAGTAGGGTAGTTGGACTTCATACATAGCCTTGAGGGCTCCAAGAGCAAAATGTCTTGAGAGTGTTAACCGTCAGCCTCTTGACCTAGGCCTGACTTAGGAATCACATGATGCATGCCATTATTGTTGCTGGAAGAAGCTCCTTGAATTTTGAGGTCTCTGTGACTTTAGAATAAAGGCAGAAGCATTGAGACCCAGTGTGTTGATAATACACATGCATTTGCACACTAATTCATCCTTTGATATTATAAATGCAAATTAAACTTTTCAGGTGATAAAATTTCTTGGTTCTCTTCCCTGCAATACCTCAGTAGTTTTCTTGTAAAAATAACTGAGCTGAAGAAGCAGTAGTTGGTTAATTAGAAAATTGGTAACTATAGGTTCCAGAGCTTGTGCTTCAAGCAGTTGCTGATTTTCAGCTGGCTGTAACCTGTGCAAGTTGGTAGTAACTGGAATATTTTGAAACAAGGCAAAAGTTGGGGCTGAGGGTATAGCTCCGTGGTAGAAAGCATGCTCAGCATTTGTGAAGTCATGGACTTAATCCTCAATTCTAAAAATCCCACAGAAAACAAAAAGCAATGAACAAGGCCAGATCCAAGTTTTTCTAGGTGCTCTTGAATGGAAACGTGGTTAACAGAGAAATATGATGACTTTCTTTCAGACTGTTGGTGGTAGTGCAGCGCAGGAGAAGGTGCCAGAGCCGGACAGTGTTGGCCCCACAGAACAGGACAAGAGCCATTCTAATAGCAGCACTTTGTCCGACCGAAGACTCAGCAACTCCAGCCTTTGTAGCATTGAAGAAGAGCACCGGATGGTGTATGAAATGGTGCAGCAGATCCTCTTGTCAACAAGAGGTTATGTTAATTTCGTGAATGAAGTATTTCGACAGGTCAGTGTGTGTGTGTGTGTGTGTGTGTGTGTGTGTGTGTGTGTGTGTGTGTGTGAAGTTGCAACTCATGAAGTTGCAGGGATTTTTGTTTTTGTTAGCTTTCCATTACTCTAACAGACACCTGAGATAAATCAACTTAAAAAGAAAGGTTTATTTTGGCTCACAGTTTTAGAGGTCTCAGTCTTTGACCACTTGGGCCTGTGGCACCACAGTACATCTTGGTGGGAGCATGAGGCACAGTAGATCTGTTTACTTATGGTGGTACTGTGGCTGAAAAAAAGAGAGGAAGAGGCCAGAGTCTCCCAGTTCCCTTTGAAAGCACACCCTAATTACCTATAGCATCCTACTAGACCCCTCTCTTAAAGTTTCTGCCACCTCCCAATAATACCAAACTGGGACCAAGCCTTTATTGAACACATGAGCCTTTGGAACACATTCCAGATCCAAAGGATAGTATTGTTTTACTCATAACACTCCAAGAAGTATTATTGATGAGTTAGGTTAAACTGTAGAATTAAATAAAAGTGATCCCTCTAAGCATACTTTTGTCATATGGGGTTTTGTGATCAACAAAAGAAAGTTTTTTGGTAAATTTTGTAGTTTTGTTTTTGAAAACTTCTTTACAAGGAAGGATATCAACACTTCATGTTTTCATAACAAACTAAACTCAGAGGCAGATGGGCAGAAAGCTATACCTGAGTACCCAGCAATAGTGAACCTAGAACAGAGAGACTGGTATTGTTCCTTGGGCCTCAGAGCCCTTCAACCCGAGCCACAGATTTCTTCAAAGGTGTGTGGCATGCATATAGAGTAAAAATATTTATGGCACAAGAGAACAAACATGGGTGAGGAGGGGAATACAAGGGGAGAAAGGATCTGAGTCCAAGACACTGAAATAACAGATCTATGATGGAAATAGTGGTAAATGAAAAGGTGCTGGGAAGAGCAGAAGTGTGAAGAAGAAAGGAGATGTAAGCATGGGAAGGACACAAAAGAGATCAGGCCAGGCTACAATTAGCAGCAATGAGAGACGTCTGAGGTTTGCAGGTGGAGCAGATGTTTGGAGACAGTTTTGGTCATCACAGCTGGGGGTGCTACCCTCATCTATTGGTGTAGCAGCCAGGATGTTGTTAAATGTTTTGCAACACAAAGAATATTTTCATCTCTGCATTGATAAGAACTGTCTAGCTCATGTCAGTAGTGTTCTGTGTTCATGTGGAGAAACTCTAAGCCTTCTGACACAAAGTAAAAACTCTCTGTGTGGGTTTTACTTTGCATTTTATTGCCTCCACATGGTCAATGATGACTTGTTTTGTATGGAAGACAAAACCTGTTTTTCTTTCATAATCATCTTTTAAAATTTTAAACAAAGATATTCAGAGACTATTTAAGCCTAAAGACCTTTAAAGTTTAAAATGGACATTGAAGATGTGTACGTTCCCAGTTGGGAAAAAAGATGTGAGTGTGCTATAGAGAACAGTTTTACATGGTGAGAGATCGGATGTCTGTGTGCTGACAAGGGGCCTGGCTGGCAGGGAGACTTGTGGCAGGGGATAAAGGACCAGGTGGTGCAAGTCACCTTGGACTGGATGGTTCAGCAGGTAAATGTTTCAGCAGGTTGAAGGTAGTGGAAATAATTCAGTAACCAAAGAAAGATCAGGTTCAGCCAGGTTAGAGATAGCCTCCTTCTCTGCTGCCACCAGCAGAAAGTCCAGGCAGTGACAGAGTGCATTAGAAAGGCAATTCTGGTCACTAGCTACTATACTGGAAACTTGTCTTCTAACTGGAGTCTTTCAGAGTACTATCGTGATTCATTTGTCTATGTTATGAAATCAACTTACCTAAAAATAGTATTGTTTTTTAAGTAGTGAAACAGAATAAAATAGAATGAATATGTATTTGTGTGTGTGTGTGTGTGTGTGAGTGTGTGTGTGTATGCTGGGATTTAGCTCCCAGCCCATATATATATGTGTATATATATGTATATGTATATGTATATGTGTATGTATGTATGTGTATGTGTATATATATATGTATTGTTTTTTTAATTGGTAGAGCATTGTTCTGCAGTCTCTTAGGTCCCGAGTTCAATTCCCAGCACCACAAAAATGGGAGAAGGACCTGGCAATCCACTCCCAAGGCAATCCCAAAATAGTCAGCCATTGAAAACCCTATGAGGGTCGCTATGAGTCGGATACCGACTTGACAGCACCTAACAACAACAACAACCAATATATATATATATATATATATATATATATATATCTTGGCTGTACTAATGGGCTGAATCCAGGGCCTCCCACATGCTACATGCTAGGCAAGTGTTCAACTACAGACCTGTACCCCAAGCCTCCTTTTTTATTTTTCATATTGAGACAAGATCTTACTAAATTGTGTAGGCTGCCTCTGGCCTCAAACTTGTGAGCAGCTGGGATTACATGTGTGTGCCATGGTGCCAGGTCAAAACATTTCATAGTGTGCTTCATGTCTTAAGGATTAGTGTTTGTTTGTGAAACTTCTGATTTATTTACATAATACTCTCTATATAAATGCTTGTATCCTTCTGTAGCATACCTTAGGTTGCGATTTGAGCGGTTGAACACTATTTTGTAGGATGTTTGTTTATTTGGTTGTTGTGTTTATTGGTTTTAGTTTAAAGAAAAATTTTGTTTAAAATATGTTCACAATCTAGATCTATAATTATGGAGGAGAAAGCAAAAGCAAATCACTCAAAATACCACCATCTAAGTGACCACCATTAATGTTAAAAAGAGCATCATTCTAGGTATTTCTGTGAGAGTATATGGCTGTTGGCCTGGCAAGCTAGAGAGATGGGAGACCTGCAGAGAGGAGTTGGGTAAGAAAGGTTGTAAACAGAAAGCAGGCTGACAGGCAGGAGTTTCAGATAGGCATAAACAAACTGGAATCCAGGCATAGAAGAACAGACAGGTAGCTGTAGGTTGGCCAGCTGGCAAAGATGGAGGTAAGCAAGGAGACGTGGATGACTGGTGGGTAAAGAGAGACAGAAATAGGCAGGCAAGTATAGATGGACAAGCAAGCAGGCAGAAGTAGAAATAGTCCGGCTACCATGGACAGAGACAGATGAGAGTGAAATAACAGACTTACTATTGAAACTGAGGTAGATGGAAAGTATGAACAAGGACCAGACTTGGGTCAGCTGAGATCAAGGGAGGAGTAAAAAAGTGAAAATGCCAGGGGCTAGTGTAGCAACTAACAAAATAACTTTACAGCAATAGAATATTTAATTCTTAATGAAACTTTAATGCATTTTAAAGAACAGTTTTGAATTTTATTTTACTTGAATTTAACAGAAGAAAATAAATCAGAACAAGAGGAATTTTTGAAATTCAAATGAGTATTCTTTTACTCAAAAATATTAATTGCTAAAAGATTTGTCTATAGTAAGATTATAACAGCCTTAAGCTGTTGGAATCATTTTTAACTATGTTATAAGTTTAGATAGCAGTGTTGATTTGCTGTTATGAAATAATAAAAAAATAGCAGCCTTCTATTTTCTTTAGCTTCTTTCTGTTAATTTTATTATAAATTTACCTCACAAATGCACCATCATCTGGACTTGATTTTAGATTCATAATGCATGGAGTTGTTTAATCTTGGTTCTGTAGTTAACAGGTCATTTCTCTTGGTTTCATGGTCCTAAGATACTTGCTTTGATGGGCTTCATGGTTGGCCTTGTATTGTCATTGTTTTCAAGAAGATGCCCTGGAATTCAATTTTTTTAGTTCTTTTAAGATGGTGAACATTTTCGTTTTGCCTTTACATGTGATCAGTAGCTTAGCAGGGTATAATAATCTTGGGTCGCTCTTTCTTCCACTTAGGAATTTGTAAGCCAGAACTTTTCTAGATATATAAGTCAGAAGCAAGAAAACCTTAAAACAACTTCAGTTATACCATTGAAATTTTAGAATGAATAGATTTAACATTTTTGAAGAAATGAAAGACAAGCTTGAAATTATTCACAGTAATCAAGAAACAGTAACAGATGACCAATGCTGACTGGCAAGGGAGAAAATAGAAGTTTTGAAATAAAAAAAAAAAATTGGAATGTTAAAAAAAATCAATGGGTAATTGTAATAGCAGATTAGATGTGTATGAAGAGAGAATAAACTGGATGGAAGACGTGATCCTGAATATACCTCAGAGAGACATAGGTGAGACCTATGAGAAGGTGAGATGTAGACATTCCAGTGAGATGGCATAATACATTTGCTCACTTTCTAGCGGCATTCTTTTTTGTTTGCTTTCCAATTGTTGAGATCCTACGACTATGAATTTGCCTATTTTTTTCTTAAAATTTATTAGTATTTGCTATACTTTGGGTATAAGTATTAGTTGTAATGTAACTGCAAAAGATCCAGTTCCACTGCTGCTTTATGGGGCCAAACATTCAAGAGATGGGGTAATGGGAGAAGAAGGAGCTTTGTTGGCAACAAACTAACAAGCTGTACAAAAAAAAAAAAAAAAAAAAAAGGCTAGGTACAGTGGCACATACCTGTAATCCTAGCAACTCAGGAAGCAGAGGCAGGAGGTTCAAAAGTTTGAGGCCAGGGGCAGCCTGTGTAATTTAGTGAGACCCTGTCTCAAGATAAAATAATAAAAATGGGCTAGGGGTGCAGCCCAGTAGTAAAGCACTTGCAGAATATCTTCGAGGCCCTGAACTCAACTCTCAAGTACCCACAAAAAAAAAAAAAAAAAAGCCATCTTGTTTATGGGTTGCAGGGTAGCAAGACTTTTATAAGGGATTTTGGGGAGGCATATGAGATAGGTGGGAACCATGGTAATTATGAATTTTGAGTGGCCTTATTTTCTGATGTATGGGCTGCTCTTATCTATAGCTCATGGGAGGTTCTGGGTTCTATAAATCCTAGGAAAATTTACTGATTACAAAGTCTTATGACTCCTGTCATTCCAGGAACAGCTAACTCTGCAGTTAATCATTAGGATACAAAAGACACTTTCCACTGGAGAACTGGAAGATAGCAAAGCATAACTATCTCCAGAGAACAGGGGAAGATAGTGAAAAAGGAACTTTTGCTGGACAAGATAGTGAAATACAGCTTTTCACAGAAGAAAAGTGTTAGCCCATTAAAATCAACTTTAGTCATCCATAGCAAAGCTAATGGGAGACTAGTAATATATTGCGCAGCTGTGTGACTTCTGAAGTTAGTGATTTTTAAAATCAACTAAAAGCAAGTGGCATTAGAGAGTTTATTTAAGGTTTTCCTTCAAGAATAGCAGAACACATGTAGAATTATGTGTTCCTTTGAATTGAGTCTTTTATCATTGACAAGTTTCTATCAGTATAAATGCTTTTTTTTTTTGCAACCGAGTGTTTTGTCTATTCTTAATGTCGCCCTACCTGTTTTCTTTCAGTTAGTGTTTGCATGGTATATCTTTTTCTAACTTTTTACTTTCATTCTCCCATGTGTGTATGTTTTAGATATCCTGTCATAAATTGCAGGTATTTTAAATTTTCTCTTTAATCCAGTGTTATAACTTCTGCATTTCAATTGGAGCTTTATTCCATTTACATGTAACATAGCAAGCAACTACTTTTCTTGGGTTTAAGACAGCTATCTTACTTTTGGGGAATGGAGTTTAGCTCAGTTGGTAGAATGCTGCTCCACATTCTCTGAAGACCAGAGTTCGATCCCTGGCACTGCAAAAATGGGAGAAGGATGTGGCAATCCACTCCTGAAGCAATCTCAAAACAATCAGCCATTGAAAACTCCATGAGGGTCACTATGAGTCAGACTTGACTCAATGGCACATAATAACATCTTACTTTTTACTTTCTAATGGTATTGAATTCTTTGACTGGTTATTTTTAATATCCCACTTGCCTCTTCTCCTTAAGTTAGTAGTATTACATTCATTTGTAATTATTTTATTAGTTAACATTGTGTATCCCTAACTTAAAATCTTATTAATTTTAACATGAGTATACATGTAAGCTCCATTTATTCAATTTATATGCCTATGTTATGTATTTGAATTCCATGTTATGAATATATATGTATACCATACCTTTCAGAACTACTACAATCATTTTACCCAATTTTATTTATAAACATATACTCGTGCTTTATTTGTTTACATTTACACAAATTCTCTTTTCTTTATCTTTTATTCCTTGCCAAATCTATGATGTGGAATAATTTTCCTTCTACCTAAAGGACAATTTTTAGTGTTTCCCTTAGTTCATATCTCTTGGTAACAGATTTTCTTTTCTGAAAATGTGTGTATTTTACTTTCATTTTTGAAGTATATTCTTTCTGGATGTTGCATTCTGTCTACACTGGCAGTTGTTTGCTCTCTCTGTGTTAAGTAGTTTCATTTCATTTTTTTGTGGCTTTCTTTTGAGAAGTCTGGCAGGTCATGTGGTTTTTCCTTTGGAGGAAATGTGTTTTTCTTCTGGCTGCTTTTAAGATTTTCTAATTGTCTTTGGTTTGTAGGAGTTTTACTGTAACATACTTTGTATTTATCCTGCCTGTCTGTCTTTGTGATTTGTGACTCTATTGATTGGTATCTTTCATCAATTTTGCAAAATTCTCAGCCATTCTTCCTTCAAATATTCTTTCTTTTTTTTTTTAAAGGAAATTTTTAATGTACATCTTAATGTGATTCATTCTGACATGCATTTCATTGTGATGTTTCCATATATGGATTTTGTGGTACATTCCACAGATAAGTTCCCCCTTATCCTCTTATTCACTTCCTCACCCCGTCCCACCCATCCACTAATAAAAACTTCTCTTCCATTTGCTTGTCTTTTTATGGTAATATTTTTCTATATATCCATGGGTCCTAATTATGTTTAAGATCTAAACTTTTTTTTTAGAAATTTTTAATGTACATCATAATGTGATTCATTTTGACATGCTTTTCATTGTGACAATTTTCATATATGCAATTTGATAAACATTATTCATATAGGTTACCCCTTACCCTCCCCTATGCTCCCCTTCCCCTTCCCATCTAAGTTTCCCATCCAAGTCTTCTCTATCTTTTACTTAGTAGTATTTTTCTATATGTCCTTGGGTTCCAGTTCTGTTTAATATAGAAACTTTTCCTGTAGTGGTCTTTGTTTTTATCTTGTTAGAACAATTACGTGCAATTTCTAGTCCATTTATATTGACATCATTCTTATCTTCCCTCCCCCCCCCTTTTATTATGATCTGACCTTTGAGTAGGATTTTTCCTTCTTGTAATTTTGAATCAGCTCCCTCCTATGAGTGAGAACATGTGTTGTTTCTCTTTCTGAGCTCATGTTCGTTCACTTAAAATAATTTTCTCTAATTCCATCCATTTTGCTGCGAATGACCTTATTTCATTTTTCTTGATTGCTGAATAGTATTCCAT
>VMDO01005711.1:65818-108879 GCA_007922755.1 Pedetes capensis | reverse complement strand
GCAGGTTAGATTCCAGAGTATATGGGATTTGGGCAGCATGGAAGGCTGCCACTGGACAAAGCCAGCACTGCAGGAGAAAAGAAAGAGGAGGGGAGGGGAGGGAAGGGGAGGGGAGGGGAAGGGAAAGGAAAAGAAAAGGAAATGAAAGGAAAGAAATGGATAGGAGAGAAGAGAGAAGAGGAGGGGAGGGAGAGGAGGAAAGGACAGGAGAGGAGAGGAGAGAAAGAACAGAACAGAACAGAACAGAACAGAACAGAACAGAACAGAAAAGAAAAGAAAACTGGGCGAGGTGGCGCACACCTGTAATCCCAGCCGCTTGGGAGGTGGAGGCAGGAGGATCGCAAGTTTGAGACCAGACACAGTCTGTGTAACTTAGTGAGACCCTGTCTCAAAAAGCAAAAAAATGGGCTGGGGGTGCAGCTCAGTGGTCCAGCACTTGCAGAGCATGCAGGCGTGCGTGAGGCCCTGGGTTCAAACCCCAGTACTGCAAAAAAAAAAGAAAAGAAAGAAAGAAAGAAAAGAAAATCAAACAACAGAAGAAACAGGCACCTGTGCTCTGACTCTGCGTGCCTGATACCTGAAAGATGCCTATGTCTTCAAGGTGTGGCACATGTCATATGAGTTTAGCTCGAATGTGAGGATGATTTGATAGAAATACTGCCAACCACCTGTCTTCTCAACATTTTCCTCAGCTTTTAACAGTGTCACTTGTGTAGCATCCATTGTGGGGTTCCAGGGACGTCTGGCTGTCCACAAAGGATGTGCGTTGCCCCCTCATGCAGTAGAGTGCTGCTTCCGGAAAGCGGCTGTCCAGCCAAGGTCCTCAATTCCAGCACCTTCCCACCTCCCTGGGCATCTGAAGGGGAGCCACACCAGTGAGTTCTGGCAGGAGAATATGGAAGAAGGAGCAGGCACGGTTCCAACAGCCTTTGCTTACACTGTCCCAGGCCCTTCCACATTTCTTTTTGCCTTCTGCTGGCTGGACAGGCTAGACCCATGCGCAGAATATGGAAGCCTGCTCGCCGGGGTCTCTGCATCGACCACTAGGAGAAGCAGCCCTGGCCTCCATCCAGGCCCCCGTTGGACAGCCATGGATAGGAACACATTTCTCTTGTGTTCGTCCCCTCAGATTTGGGATTTGTCCAGGCTGGGAAGAAATGAGTACAGATTTCCTTTCTAGTGAGTGTGTTTGGAGAAAAATTAAATTGCCGTAATTTATAACAGCCTGCTAAAGTGAATAGCAGGAAGGAGCGTGAAGGTCACTGGCAAATACGCATAGAGGAAGCGTTCTGAAGGGGAAAGCACAGGATGGTTTTCACGCACAGGCACTTAAGAAGCCACACTCTTTTAAATGGAATCGAACAGGGGGGAGAAGAGGCAATTTAGCCAGCCAGAGAGAGCTAGTTGTCCCCACTCCCTGCCCCTCTTGTATTAGAAGAAGTCTCAAGCCTGAGCAGGGGTGTACCTATAGCAAGGACACTAAAATCATTCATTGTAACTTGCTTATTAATGAAAATCTACATGCAGGATTTGTGTCGTGGCATTTTTCAGTGGGTTTTTTTTGTTCGTTTGCAAATCATTTTATCATATCAGAGACTAAGGCAGTTGAAGTGAAAACCCTTGGACACTAGTCAGTAAGGGCAACAAAAAAGTGGAAATACCAGCTTTTAAATAGCAGCAAATGTGTGATAATACCCAAAGGGGGGGCATTTGTAGTAGAGAAAGATATTTAGGAAAGAAAATTAAAATATAAGTACCACTAATCCTTATAGCCTGCAGCTGTAGCCCTGTGGCATCCGATCCCGTCAGATCTCGGAAGCTAAGCAGGGTCGGGCCTGGTTAGTACGTGGATGGGAGACCTCCTAGGAACACCAGGTGCTGTAGGCTTGGGAGATGGACCCAGCAACCCACTCCCAGGAATCAATCTGCCATTGAAAACCCTATGAATAGCAGAGAAGCACTGACAATAGTGTTTCACCTGTCGTACACAGGGTCACTATGAGTGGGATACCAACTCGATGGCACCTAACAACAACAAGAACAACAACAATCCTTATTATTTGTGGGTTCTATATTTACAAACTCACCTACTTGCTAAAATTTCCTTGTAACTCCAAAATCAGTACTTAGTGGCAATTTCTGTGATCATTCTTGGATACTAGCAGAGGACAGAAAAATTGAGTCACTTTATGAACATGTTCCCAGGTGAGGCCTAAGGAAACAATGTTTGGACTTCTTGTTTCAACTCTCACACTGTGACCAAGTATCCTTTCTGCAGGCTGTCTAGTGCCAGGTGTTTTTCACATTTTTCTGCTCTTCTGGGTGATTTTGCTGTTTAAAACAGCACCCAAGCATGGTGCAGAAGTGCTATCTAGTGTTTCTAAGTTCAGGAAAGTTGCAATATGCCTTTTGGAAAAATTACATACATAGCTTTGTTCAGGTCTGAGTTACAGTGCTTTACTTGTGAGTTCAATGCCAATGAGTCAACATATATTGAACGACATGTCCTTAACAGAGGCATACACAGAAGAAGGTTATGTACTAACATATATAAAACAAAGTTATAAGAATCTGTGAGCACAAACTTGAGGGATCCAGCCCTCTATTCATCCTGGGAACAGTGGTTCAGGTTCACTAATCCACTATACTTGGTGACTTTATACGCTGAAGAATTTCAGTGGCTAAGACTATTCCAAAATTTCCTGAGTAACTATTACGTATCAAACATTATAAACACAAACATTATATTTCTATAACTTAGGCAGGCTTGAAAACTCATTCGAATGTGACAACAATAATATTCATAAAGTCCCTATTTTTAGAAAACTTGGCCCAACTAGGATTTCAGTAAATAGCATCCATTCTGAGGCCACACAAGGATTCCTGTCAAAGAAACAACTCTTGCCAAGTAAACCGAATGGGTTTTGTGGGGTCGTGCTGGACAACACAAGAGCTATTTCCTGTAGAAGGCTGCCTTTTGCTACTGGAAAAGCCTACTGACCTTTCACTCCCCATGGCCATGAAATGGACACAGTCCATAGCCTCTGCTTCACACCCTAACCAGGCTTGGCCAAGTCCCAGACCAGAGAGAGGGTCAGGCAGTTCAGCGAAATCTCACGAAGAGCCCCGATGCCTGGGGTCTCCCTCTTGCCCTTGATTTTACAAAACCTCTTTGCATTCTCAAAGCACTTAGCAACACTGCTGAAGTTCAAACCAGTTTCCTAGTATCATTCTTGGTTGTTTTACATTGAGCAACAACATAATAAGTCAGGAGGTGAGACGGAGAGAAACATTTTATGCTTCCTAGAGAATTGCTACACAAATTCTAGACTAGTTATAGATCCAGGTCTTGGACATAGGAAAGACAGAACCACTTTTAGAGATTTTAGGGCTGCATGTTGAGCACCACTAATCTGAAAATCGAAAATCCTAAATGCTCCAATACCCAGAGCTTTTTGAGTGCCGACATGACATCACCAGTGGAAAATTCCACATCTGAGCTCATGCAACAGGTTACTGTTAAAATGCAGGTGCACTAACAATATTGTGTCAAATTACCCTCTGGTGATGTGTATAAGGTGTGTATAACAATAGCACATAAATAAATTTTGTGTTTAGACTTCAGTGCTCTCCCCATTATGTTTATACAAATATGTCAAAATCCAAACAATTCAAAATATAATTCTTGTCCCAAACATTTAGGAAAAAGTACACTCAACCTGTATTAAACTCAAATTCCATTCCACAATTTCTTCTAAGTTTGGGGCGAATCCCTGTAGTATAAGATCCAGGCTTTGGCTTTGGCCCGTGTCTTAAACTATCTCTAAGGGTAGCTAGTTTTTCAATGTAAGTTATATTGAATTTGTATCATTTTTTCCCCAAGTTTGGTGAAAAGTAACACAAATGTGACATAAATAAACCACTTAGCTATGAACTCTCTGATCTACTTCGAAAGGATCTGGGCAGATATACATCCTAGAATATTAAACAAGCCTGCCAAAATGACAAAATTTCTAACCCTGAAGGAACTATACGTATTTATATAAAACTGACATACCTTCATAAGGCATTATCTCTGAAAGTCCCATTGTCCTATGATAGCAAGAATTTACTACAACTACTTGTCTACTGAGTAGATAATTCTTATGTTTCCAAATACAATAAAGAAGAACATTAAGAATTATGAGTAGAATTTAGTCGGTAAATGACAGCTTTCAGAGAATGGCATTTTTATCCATTAAGACTGTTGAATATGAATGTATAACTCAAGTAAATGAACATATCTTAAGGCATTCAGACTTCTAAGACAATTGCTGCTTTAAAATTAGTAGCAATTCCCAAGCTTTTCCACCCCAGAATGATTATTTAATAATCTCAGAAATGTTCAAGCTCTGCATGACTTGTTTATAAGTCATTTCCAACAAAGATGAAACTCTTTTATTCATTTTAAATTGACTTTATGGCTACATGGATTATATTACATAACTGTGAACTTCGGAGCCAGGGATGACCTCAATTAGGAGCAATCTAAATGTGGTCCTACAGCCTGCAGCCATACCACTGTGCCATCTGATCCTGTCAGATCTCGGAAGCTAAGCAGGGTCGGGCCTGGTTAGTACTTGGATAGGAGACCACCTGGGAACACCAGATGCTGTAGGCCTGGGAGAAGGCAACCCACTTCCAAAAATCAATCTGCCATTGAAAACCCAATGAATAGCAGAGAAGCACTAACAATCATGCTTCACCTATTGTACATAGGGTCACTATGAATCAGATACCTACTCGACAGCCCCTAACAACAACAACAACTGTGGTCCTAAGTAACAGAGCTCCAAGTCAAAATAAATCTTTCCTCCTTTAAGTTGTTTTTCTCACAAGTGTTTTGTCACAGCAATGGAAAACTAATACAGACCCATTGGAGCAGAGCCAATAATAGACACAATTTAATACCACTCTACCCTTGAGATTCCAAGATTCATCCCCTACCATGGTTTCCATAAGTTCTGCGTGCACTGTTTGCAGGTAGGACATAGGTATTTATATATTGAGCATCTATTGATCTATAGCACAATTTTCTTTTGAGGATCGACCCTTCCCCTTCCCTCAATCTGTGTCATCTACAGGTATGACTTTGCAGAGGCCACAGGCATCATGGTCTGCAAATCAAGGTCAATGAATAGTAGCCCAGACTTTTGCTGGGACTTTTGGGAGGGGGAAGGATCATCCTTTCTGTAAGGGAAGAGAAGAACCCAACGTGCCAGCAGGAGAACCTGCCAAAAACAGTAACAACTCAAAGCACAGAACCAAGAGGTGGGATCAGATTTGCAATTGGACCTAGCTTCATTGGAAGCTGGTCTTACTCCCTTTGGCTTCTGGTTTTGAAGCTGTAGTTTTTACACAAGTCAGTTTGAATCTGGTTGCTATGGAATGAGTCCTGAGCAAGATTGTCATTACAAAACTTTCACCTCTTTCTTAGATACAAAACATTAGCTCTCAGGCACTCGAAAGATGATAAATTTAAGGGAGGTTGAGCAAGGAGAAGAGGGTAAAATCCAGAATACATGAGTCATGTCTTCAGTTCCACCAGCCTAACACTTGAAAAACCTTCTAAATCTTTTAAAATATCAGACAAATAAAACTTGCTTATTGGTGTTGTTAGGTGGCGTTAAGTCAGGACCAACTCAGAGTGACCCTGTGTACAACAGATGAAACACTACCCAACACTATGCCATGCCTGGCACTATTGTCAGTGCTTCTCTGCTATTCATTGGGTTTTCCATGGCTGATTGTTCTTTGGGAGTGGGTTGCCAGGTCCTTCTCCCAAGCCTATAGCACCTGGTTTTCCTAGGCGGTCTCCCATCCAAGTACTAACCAGGCTTGATACTGCTTAACTTCTAAGCTCTGATGGGATCAGATGCCACAGTGGTAAGGCTGCAGGCATCTAAGACATGGTAATTATATAAAAATAGGTAAATATACAGAAAGGGGTTGGGGTTTAGCTCAGTTGGTAGAGTGCTGCTCCCCACTCTCTGAGGACCTGGGTTTGAACCTCAGCATGGCAGAAACAGGAGAAGGACATGGCAATCCATTCCTAAAGCAATCCTAAAAACAATCAGCCATTGAAAACCCTATGTGGGTTGCTGTGAGACTCAAAGGCACCTAACAACAACAACAACTATGCAGATAAGAAAACAAAAATCACCTATTATCTTGCTCTTGTAAGATAATCTTTGTTGACACTACGTAAATCCAATTTTGTGTGTGTGGGGTGTCGGGTGAGGGAAATCTACTTTTTAAAATAAACTTTAAAAGATTTTTATTTACAGAAAAATTGCCAAGATAGCACAGCAAATTCCCGTATGCTCCACACCCAGTTTTCCTGATTATTGTCTTGTACTAGTGTGTTTTTTTATTTAGACTACCACATGACATTTAGTCATCTTCAGCTGCTTTTGGCTGTGACAGTTTTGTCTGTGATGACCTTGGCAGTTTTGAGGAGTACTGGTCAGATACTAGTTGAGATTGTGTGATGTTTTTCCCTTGATTATGTTGGTGTCTTGAGTTATTGAGAGGGAGACAATTGGAGAAAAGTGCCATTCTTATCACATAATATCAAGGGCACATCCTATCAACATGGCTTCTCACTCTTGATAATGAGCTTGGTCACCTGGCTGAGGCAGAACTTGCCAGGTTTTCACCTTCTACAAAGCTATTCTTTGTTCTCTCCCTCTTTCCAACCTCTCCTCCTTGGAAGGAAGTCATAATGTACTGCTCATATCTGAGGAACAGAGATTTATGCTCCTCTCTATTTAAATGTCACCTCTTCAGAGAAGTACTCCCTGATCGACAGACCCAAGGAAACTCCATGTCACTCTCTGTCCCATGATCCTATACACTTCAACAACATGGAATTCTTTCATTAACATACCCATGCACTGGTTTACTGTCTTGCGGCTACTACAATGTCACTTTCTGTATTAGTCAGGGTTCTCCAGACTCCAGAAAACAGAACCAACAGCATCTCTCTATTGAGAGAGATTGAATTTAAGGGATTAGCTCACAGAAATGGGAGAACTGGGAAATCCAAGGCCTGTAGGACAGGCCAGCAGACTCAAAATTCAGGAAGGAGTTGATGCTGCCATCTTGAGTCTGAGACCAGCACAGGAGGCAGAGTCTATGTTGGAATCCTGGGCCCTGTTCTTTCTTCTTTGGAAAACTTCCATCTTTGCTCTTAAGGCCTTTGACTGACTGATGAGGCCACCGCCATTATGGAGGGTCCTATGCTTTAAGTCCAAGTCTACTGACATGTTAATAATATCTGAAATACACCTTCACATGAGCATATACACAGGTGTTAGACAAAACAACTGGGCACCATGACCCAGCAAAGTTGACACATAAAATTCACCACCACAGCTCCTTAGAAGAGTCTCCTTGCCTGTCTGTTTCATTGCTAATTCCTACCACCTATGAACAGAAGATGCTCAATCTAGTTCATTAAAACATGCTCAAACCATGTGCACTGAGATACTCAATGAATTTCTTTCCCAAGGATTGCTTATTTACATGTTGTTGTTGTTAAGTGCTGTCAAGTCAGTGTCCAACTTATAGCAACCCTATGTATAATAGGCAAAACAGTACTGTTAGTACTTTTCTGCTACTCACAGGCTTTCCATGGCTGATTGTTTTTTGGGAGTGGGTCCTTCTCCCAAGCCTACACCATCTGATGTTCCTAGTCAGTCTCCCACCCAAGTACTAACCAGGCCTGACGCTGCTTAGCTTCCGAGATCTGATGGGATCAGATGCCACAGTGGTATAGCTGCAGACTGTTTATGTACTTGTCCATTTTTCTACTTAAATGGTTTTTACTTTTCTTATTGATTCATAAGAGCATTTTGATTAATATAAAATTAATACTTGGTTAGTTACATGTTTTATCAATGCTCTTCCTGTTTGCTTTTTTTTTTTAAGTGTTTTTGGCCATAAAGATGTTTTTGTCTTTTATTTCATAAGTCAACCTTGTTAATATTATTTTTTTTATTGTTTCTGAGTTTATAGCATGCTTGGAAAGGTTTTTACAACTCAATACAGTAAAAATGTATTACGATCTTTAGTATTTTATGATCTCATTTTATAGTAATATTTAGATATATCTAGAATTTATTTCATGATAAACTGACATAGAGATCTATGTTTTTCCCAAATTACCAGGACTATTTGTTAAACAATCTCCCTTCTCCTCTGGCCTGAAGTATTTTCATTAACATAGGCCAAACTGCGTGTACATATGTCTTCTTACACATACATATGTATGTAACTGGATGGGGTCCATTTCTGAACCATCTCCTTTGTCCCCTTTTTTGTTTTGCATTGATATCACATATTACATAATTCACTAATAGCAATAGCCTGTGTCCTCACTGGAAGAAACAGAAGATATTCTATTACCAGGTTATTCAAAGAGCTAGTTTTATAGTTGAATTGAACAACTGTATCAAAACCAGAACCAGCTATGAAGGTAAAATAAAATGACTGATATATACCAACAAATAGGTTCTTTGTTAATAGAGCTGTTGGTGACAGAGGAAAAATAGTCTATTTGGTTTGAATAACTTTACCATTAAAAAAAAAAATCACAAGCAAAATAGAAGCTCCCAGGTCTGTGTCATTTCTCCTTGGAATTAAAGGTCACATGACTACACCATGTCAGTTGTGAGAGCCAAACAGAGCCAGACAGAAAGGGCAGGGGTGGTTCCCAAACTACAGAGAAATCAGCATCACTTGCTGTCACTATTGTGGGCAACCTCAACATTTACACTATAGGACATAAAGATTGGCTTAGTTATGCCAGCCTTCTTCCTCCCCTTCTTTAGTTTATTCACAGAACAAATATGTACATTCTCTTTTTAATATATTAAAAACCCAGGACAGATAGCTTATCTATCATTCCATGGCTCCCATACAAGTGACAGTTCACACCACTGTTAGCCATTGCCCTCCTATTTGCTTCTAATACTCTGCTATTTCAGACATCACTCAATTTCAGCAAGTCCACCTACTTTGGCTCTTCTGTGTCCAGCATCCCTTTAAAGTCAGTCTTACATAACTTGGGAGAAAATAGCTTCCAGGTACCCTCTTTGTTGTTCCAGGGATTATGGGCTTAGCCAGGTAGGTGCTGTGGTTTGTATTATGAAACAATGGTGTTGACATGTTTTCAGTAGAGTATCTGACTTGAGTTGATTTCAGTAATAGACACAAATGTTCAATGAGTCAATATAAGAACAATGGAAGCAACACTAAGTATTCAATAAATAGTTGTTGTTAGGTGCCATGGAGTTAGGTCCGAGTTTTTATTGGCTGATTGTTTCAGGATTACTTTGGAAGTGGATTGCCACATCCTTCTCCCGTTTTTGTAGTGCTGGGGATGAAACCCAGGTCCTCAAAGAGTGTAGAGCAGCACTCTACCAACTGAGCTAAACCCCAGCCCCCCAAAATGGTAGTTATCCTTTATTTCTGCCAGCTTTCCCTGTCACCAAGTCCATTATCATGTAAGACATGGGGTCAGTGTGAAGCTTGAGTGAAGCTAGCAGGTCCCCATGGAGATCAAAGAGAACAGGGCTTAGAACTCAGATTATCAGATGGTGGTTGTGTCAGGATCAAATCATAAAACAGTTTAAATATTCATCAGCAACCATGATCTCTGTACACGCGAGAGTTTGTTCTATCTTAACGTCTTTACTTTGTGTAAGCTTTTATCAAATGGTGAACCCCAAGTCAGAATGAGCCTGTGGCTGTAGCCCTGTGGCATCTGATCCCGTCAGATCTTGGAAGCTAAGCAGGGTCAAGCCTGGTTAGTACCTGGATGGGAGACCGCCTGGGAACACCAGAAGCTGTAGACTTGGGAGAAAGACCTGGCAACCCCCTCCCAAAAATCAATCTGCCATTGAAAACCCTATGAACAGCAGAGGAGCACTGACAATAGTGTTTCCCCCGTTGTACAGAGGGTCACTATGAGTCGGATACCGACTCGATGGCACCTAACAACAAGAAGTCAGAATGAATAACAAAAATGAACTCACAAAATGCCCATCTCACTTTGTTTTGCACTTAATAGTAACTAAGAATGATCTACTCTTGTAGAAAACCCAATTTACAGGTGCTTTTAGTTGAACTTTCTGTTCAAATGTGCTTTACATTTGGGGTGAAGGATGGCAGAGATACACAAACTCTTTACAGAACAAGATGTTAAACTGGCAAAAAAGGAGAAAATAGGTTACTAAAGAGTATACTTTGTTTAGTGAATGAATATACTTAACCAATTAATAGAGATCAAGCTGTGTTTGAGAGGGGAAGGGTGGGTAGGAGCAGAGAATTAAAGCTGGTTGCTAGGGAGATGAACTAAGACAACACATAGAGTCACCCCACAGGTGACTATAGTGGGCACAATCTCTCTCCTTTCAGTCTTCGTTCAAATCGTAGGCAGCAGGAACACAAGAGGGTGGAATACATCCTCTGTCTTCCAAGCTGCTGAGCAGGGAACTCAATGCTTCCTTTCTCTAAACCATAAACAGCCTTCTAAAAACTGGAAAGAACAGAATTCATTCCAGAGAAATCTGGGGTTCATGGAAGCTATAATGGTTTTAGAAGTTAAAGGAATTCTAGGTCCTACAGGATCTACCCCATGTACCAGCCCCTTTGTGGAGCTGAAGGACTTGGGAGGCATTTTCTTCCCACAAAGGGGCTGGGTTTTAGATCCATTGGTAGAGTGCTCCTCTGCATTCTCTGAGGCCCTGGGTTTGATCCCCAGCACTGCAAAAATGGGAGAACGACACGGAAGCCCATTCCGGATACAATTCCAAAACAATCCACCATTGAAAACCCTATGAACAGCAGAGAAGCACTGACATAGTGCCAGGCATGGCACAGTGTCAGAGAGTGTTTCATTCTCTTGTCCATAGGGTCACTATGAGTTAGACCCAATTAGCACCTAACAACAACAACAACATGGTTGGAAAAAATAACTGGTAAAATGAAGACTCCATGCTCCACTGAGCTGTTCATAATTTTTTAAATCCCTCTCTTCTTTATGCATCTTCTTTTGGAGGCTAACTGGAGGTAATTAGTGATTGGTTCATATTTATTCTTATTTCAATATAATATTTTATATTTTAGGATGATGGCAGAAATATGTTTCTAGACACAATAACCCAAGAGTCAGAAATTCACACCTAAAGGAGCTTGGCCACCTGACCCCCACAGGCATAACCTCAAGCCACCCATTCACCAGATGGCCAGGACAGACTTCAAGCTGAGAAGGAACTAAATAAACCCTTAAAAGCTAGTCTGGAAAATGCTATGACACATGTCACAATTATATTATAATCTAATCTTACAAAGCCTGCATGTAATCAGGAGAGATCAATCCCTGGAGAAAGACATCATGTTTGGGAGAGTGGCAGGTCAACGAAAAAAAGGAAAATCCTCCACCAGATGGATTGACACAGTGTCTGCAACAATGGGCTTAAACATAAATAAGATCATTAGTCTGGTACAGAATCTGGAAGTGTTTCGATCTGCTGTACATAGGGTCGCTATGAGTCGGACTCAACTAGACGGCACCTAACAACAACAACAATCTTACAAAACAAAATGAGAACATGAACCTCCTATGTAAGGAAAGCCTGAATTAAATGGGTAATTCATTCACTTTCATTCTCTATTGTCACATCTATTTCTTGTGAGTAGAGGTCATTTGTTCTCAACTAACTGTAACATTTACATAAGAGACTTACACATAGAGGTCATTAGCCAGTTGTACTTATGGTCATTCTCAAGGTCTGTCAATCATAGATATTGAAACCTTGTTCTTGGGCTTATAAGCTAAGAAGCCCCTGAGATGTTGTGAGGGAAGAACATGGGGTCTATTAGTAAGTAAAGACTATCTGTTAGAGCCATATATTATTCATCAATGGGAAAGAAAACTGATATTGCAGCCATTAGCATTTGTTAAGCTTAACATCCTCAACATTTATTTATCTGTAGAATAGAGAGAAATGACCTGATATTTCAGTTAGTGGCTCTCTGGCTTGTACTCTGTCAAATGATGCTTCCTGTCCTAGCACGATGCTAGTTTGTTGTTGTTAGGTGCTGTCTACTCAGTCCGGCTCATAGCGACCCTATGATCACAGAATGAAATACTCTCCATGCCATGCCTGGCACCGTGTCAATGCTTCCTCGCCATTCGTAGGGTTTTCAAGGGCTGATTGTTCTGGGATTGATTTGGGAATGGGCTGCCAGTTTCTTCTGTTTTCTTGCAGTGCTGGGGACTGAACCCAGAGACTCAGAGTATGCTGAGTACTCTACCAACTGAGCTAAACTCGAGCTACTAAGCTAGACACACACATATGCCTTTGGTTTCAGTTAGTGATTGGATTTTCATGAGATAATATAATTTAGTTATGATTTAGAAGCTGCCCACGACCATCCATCAGCCATTCCACATTACAACAAAATTAATAGCTCATAAAGTCAGAAATTACACAATCATATATTAAAGTAATAATGGGAATTCATCAGCATCTTTAATCTACTACAAAAGTAAAAGCCAGTAGAGTGAGCAGATGTAAACACTTCCAGCGTGTGATTTTGGGGCACAACACAGTAGGCATTGTATTAAAAGGCACTTTGTCAAAACACTGTGTCATTTTTTTTTCTGAGCATAGAACCAATAAATCCAAGAGAATGGCTCATCTTCAATCAACATAAATTGCTCAGTGAGATAATTAAAGACCCAAGTCATTAAGAGCTCAGTACAAAGGCTGATATTAAAAATGAATCTGTTCTGAAAATATGTCACATCAGGTCTTTTCCTATTTAGAGTATATTCCATGTCAACGTGACTATCGCTCTCTTTGTCAATCACATCTTTACAAAAGAAGATTTAGGTTCTGAGTATGCCAGCAAGATGAATTTTTTTGTCACACTGATAATTGGATTTTACTGCTCTAAGAATGATTGGTGGTAGCAAAATAATTACTACTGGAGGTTAGTGATAGATCCAGTCTGCTGGATGGAGCCAACAGTTCTTATGGATCTGGGAAGTGATTTTTATAGCAAAACCATAAAGCCCTGGGAATGAGCACAATGGGGCATCTTTACATTTGTTTAAAAATTTTAAAAAAAGACCTAGCCAGGCACAGTGGTGCATGCCTGTAATCTCAGTAAATCAGGAGGCTAAGGTAGGAAGATTGCAGGTTCAAAGACAGAGGCAGTCTGTATAACTCAGTGAGACCCTGACTCAAAAATAAAAAAGAAAAAATGGCTGGGTGCAGCCTAGTGGTAGAGCACTTGAAAAATATGTGCCAGGCCATTGGTTCAACCTCCAGGTACTGCAATCAATCAATCAATCAATCAATGTAAAACATAAAAAAAGAAGTTCAAATAGCACATAATAGGTACTGTAAAAAATGAATTTTTGCCCCACTCTAAATACTCACTCTTTCCTCCAAGGATTAACCCCTAGCGGTTTTCTATGTATCCTTCCAAGAACTCCTTGCATATATAAACCCATATGTATGCCTATAAAACTGTGCTTAAAATCATAAATAAGAGTATACACTACACAATGGTCAAGCTGGGTACTTATTCATTAGCACCATATCTTTGCAATCATCTCATAATAACAGAAAGTGACCTCGTTTAGGTATGATATTTCCAAGTCTGTATATGATATAAAGGGAGAAGGGCCTGGCAATCCACTCCTGAAACAATCTGCCATTGGAAATTCTATGAATAGCAGAGAAGCACTGATAATAGTGCTGTGTGTGGCACAGTGTTAGAGAGTGTTTCGGTCTGTCATATATAGGGTCACTATGAGTCAGACCCAACTCCACAGCACCTCACAACAACATACGATATAAATGATGTCACTTTCCATGTATTAACTTCCAGAAATGTTAATGAATATTAAAGAAACTTAGAAACAAACCATGCCTTCAGAACTACTCTATTCTAACTTGAGTTGCACACTTCAAGTAGTTTGTTATTGCCAAATCTGGAAAATTCAAATGCTTTACATGTGTGGTAAAGGCATCTGCTCCCCGGCCACACACAGAGGGGCGACTGTAACTGGGAGATGATGGAACAAAATAAGATGTACTTAAAGGGCAGAACCAGGCCAGGTGGAATCCCCCCGAATCCTCCTATCTCCTGCAGAACTTCCTAAAGAGTCTCAACTCATTTTGGTCCACTCATCTGAGAGCCAGAGTCAATCCATCTCTAAGCGCTTGACAGTCCTTAATCTTCCATGACTCGGTTTCCACTTGACAGTGCCAGCCACTGTCTCTCTTTCCAGTCAGGATGATTAAGGGCAGGAAAGTTGGCACCTCACCACTGAGAAGGCCTGGGTGGTGTTTCTGAATAAAAATATGCATAATTCAGCAGCTGAAGAGCTATTCCTGGAAATATGATGAACCACTCAGGCTCTTTACAAGGGGGCCCGGCTCCGTTTGCCATCGGTAAAACAAGCTGCCCTTCTTGAAAAAGCCGGTATTTGACCACTTAATAGGGTTGTGATGATTGAGTCCTGTGGCTTTTCCAAAGGTGAGACAGTCACTCAGCACTGAGTTGTATTCCAGGTTAACTACATCTCTAGAGTTAACTATTCCAGATTAATATTTCCAAAGTTTAAAGATCTTAACACCAAATGATTGAAAAACAAATTTGACTTAATCCCTAACATCTTCTGCTATATTCTCGGTTTTTCCTTTTCGTTATAAGAATTACAAATGGAGATGCACAATATATACACAAGAACATGATCAATCATGTCATCTTTACGTACGAAGGCTACAGTACCTTTTTCAATTCATACAGTGATGTGACTTTTTAAAATAAGCACCTACTTTAAAAATATCTCATCTGTCTGCTTTTTATTACTTAGACACTGTTGTTGTTGTTAGGTGCCGTCGAGTCGGTATCTGACTCATAGCGACCCTCATAGGGTTTTCAATGGCTGACTATTTCAGGATTGCCTTGGGAGTGGATTGTCAGGTCCTTCTCCCATTTTTGTGGTGCTGGAATCAAACTCGGGACCTCAGAGACTACAGCGCAGCACTCTACCAACTGAGCTAAATCCCAGCCCTTACTTAGACATAGGAATCAATAATTTTCTACTCTATCTATGAATGTCTTAAAAAATGTAGCTACCTCCCTTGGTTACCCTTACTAAGAGCTTAGGGCTTATAGAAACAGGAGCCCTTTCTTCCAAAGAACTTGGCATAAATCAGAAAGAAATATGTTGGTTGGGATGACATTTGAGATACTCCTTCTTCTAATGCCTGACCCAACAGTTTTTCTTCCCCATCACATCTGACCCTACAGAGATGCCACTGGATGTCAACAGCCCAAATTTCGCCTTTGCCCACTCTGTGTGCCCCACTCTTCCAGGGAGAATGATGGCTTCTTAAAACACTGAGATGTCAGAAAATATGCATAGCTGTCACCAAGTCCCTAGAAGGCCTCTCTGACTTGTCCTAGGCAGCATGAACTGGCCCGTAGGCTCCTTAGGGTGTGTTGGTCATGCCTGCACACATCATTTGCTCTAAGTCAAAAAACTCCCTGTCTTTAAGTTTTGGTCAGTCTTATGGCTTAATTTGCCTGTTTGAAAGGCATTAACTGTCACAACTGTATGGAATGCAACCTTGTCACATCTAGAGTGCATTCATGTATCCATTGTCAGTGAAAACATCATGCCCAGATGCCTGGAAATGTTTTCAGCTTCATTTGCTTAGTCATTAGGTATTTGAACAAGAGATTATGGGAGGGATGATGAAAAGAAAGGTATAGTATTGAATGAACATTTTTACTGATAGATTATTTCATTTTGGGTGTTCTATAAAAGAAATATACACCTAGATTCCTAAATATATTTACTTAAAAGTCATTTATTATGCCCTATTATCTCCCAGGTACTGTGCTAGACCTTATTTTTATCAGGTTAGGTGATGTCAAGTTGGGTCACTAGGGGAATTAGAGCGGGGCTGGGGTCTGGCTCAGCTGGTAGAGCGCTGCTCCACGCTCTTTGAGGCCCTGGATTGGATCCCCAGCTCCACAAAAATGGGAGAAAGACATGGCAGCCCACTCCTAAAGCAATCTCAAAACAATCAGCCACTGAAAGCCCTGAGAGAGTCACTATGAGTTAACAACAAGTGCTAGACCTAGAGGATGCAAAAATACTAAAACAATAATGCTATTTTCAAGGCGCTTATAATTAGAAATGGCAGATAGGTAAACAAATAAGAACAAAAAGACTATAATAAAACCACATATTTGGCACAGCCAAAGAAAAAGGCAAAAGGATTGATTTAATTCTTATGGGGAAGGGAGGTTAAAAAGAGTATCAGTGGCTGAGGGTGTACCTCAGGGGCAGAGCACATACTTAACAGGTACAAGCCCCTGGGTTCCATCCCCAGCAACACACACACACACACACACACACACACACACACACACGCATAATTTAAGAACTATTTCTAAAAATAAAGTTATTTCCAAATGCTAAAAAACTTACTTCAATGTGTGTTAAAGAAAAAAAAAAAGTTTTAACTTTCTGCTGATTATCTAAATATCAGAAAATAACAAGAATAATTAATTTTGGCACAAATTCATGTTATAATCACTTTTTAAATTTATCTCTATTTTTAAATCTATAGCTGAAGAATTCATTTTTTCCCAATGTAGATTATTTTTTCCATAAGATTATCTATAGACTTCTTCAAAGGTGCATTCTAAGTTTCAAACTGTCTATACCTGCAATTCATTCTTTGCTGTTGACTGTATTTTTAACTTGGAAAATACCTGCTCTACATATGCTACAATTCCTAGTAAAGTTCACAGCAAATTCTGTTAAATGAACAAATTATAAATTATAATTTTTTAGTCAAAATATATAATAGATCAGCCCAAATATTTTATATGTACTGTTATTTACCTACCTTTCCCTGACAAACACTTTTAAAAGACAAGCTTTGCAAAATAAATTGCCCATATTAATGATTTTTAAATATTTCCTCAAAACTGAATGCTGTCATATAATCACATTTCTCAACTGCTGGACAGATATAAAATTATCTGACTCAAAATAGGAGCTCCAGAAAGACATCTTCCACAGACTGAGTTATTCCCAAAGCAAAATTTGAGATTTTGAAAATTAACTCTCATATACTAGTTGCGCTCTTATCATTTAATTTGTTCAGTTTCTTTTGCAGGGATATGTTTCAAGATTTATTTTCAATCAATTATTGCAATTTACTATTAACTTTGAACACTACTGTTTGAGGCACTTAATATGTTAATAAGCTTTCTGATTGTCTTGTAACTAATGTGACCAAAATAAGGAGGGTTTGTTTACATGGAAGTTTGATACCAGCATAGTAGACTTAAACTGATTTCCAAGGTACTTCCTTCAAAGGCCTTGGAGTAGGTAGCTTAAGGAAAATGATAAATGTCTGGAATAAATGGAATACAAGAGACGAGAAGAAGAATCTAATGAGAACCACAGGAAAGGAGGTCAGAGTAATGCTGAGGGCTAGGCTGAGATTGGAAAGCACTTAACTCTCAGCAGCTCCAACTTAATGGACAGTGTTCCTTCCTTCAGAGGGCCTAGCAGCCCTGATGTGAATGCAGAGGATGCAGACAGGTACAGATGTCAAGTATGCATTTGCAAGGTGGATGTATCAGGCAAAGAAGAAAAGAAAGAAAGGAAGGAAGGAAGGAAGGAAAGAAAGAAGGAAAGGAGGGAAAGAAAGGAAAGGAAAGGAAAGGAAAGGAAAAAAGAAAAAAGAAAAGAAAAGAGAAAAGAAAACAGAAAAAGCAAGTGTTCATGGGGTTGCTCAAAGGGGTCAGTCTGGACAGGAAAGCCAGGAGCAATGGAGGCCTTAGAGGGTTCTCAATAGGGTCAAGAAAAGGGAAGAAGAAAAGGAGGAGGAAGAGGAGAAGAAGAAGAAGAAGAAATAGAAGTTGGGCATGGTGGCATATGCCTATAATCCCAGTAATTGGAAGGCTGAGGCAGGAGGATTTCAGTTCGAGGCCAGATTGGGCTATATAATAAGACCATATCTCAAAAGAAAAAGAAAAGGAAAACAAAGATGAAAAAGAGAAAGAAAAGGAAAAGCAAGCAACTGAGGAGTTGTTGCCAACCAGAATGAAGGCAGCCATGGAACAGTGGAGGTGACTGTCACAGCACTGGGGCCGCCCTGGGGAGCACGCTTAAGAGAGTGCCCATGGGGTTGTGTTACCTCGTGTACAGCTGTAAGATAGGAGCTGGTGGGGCAGCATGGGAGGTCACAATGTGGGCTGTCCACATGGACACCGAAGGCACTCCAGTAGCTATTCTGGTCACAGAGTAGAAATCTACAGCCATCAAGGCATGAAAGAGCAGGAGCTGGCAAAGACCAGGACGGCTGGGAACCAAGCCTGAGAGCCTGAGCCACACAGGAGCAAGGACGTTTGACTTTCCAGGGAAAATTAATCACCTGATGTGGCATCTAGGAGAACTCTAAATGGCTGCCTCCACAGGGGACCCAGGGGGCCTTCTGTAATCCAGCAATCACTCCCCTCCCCAGAAGAAAACTCCAGGTTTCATGATTTGCTGGCTTTGCCACGCTTGGCGGTGTTACCAACATGTGCAACATATAATGTTCCATCATTCAAGGAGATGAGAGATGGTTCTAGAAATATTTCAGGAGCTGGAAAGATTTCACTAGCAAATGCAGAAAATCCAACAACTGGATTTCTAACATCTGTGCTTGTTTAGTGCAGATTTAGAAAGAGAACACAGGAAAAGCAAAAGACACATGAGTCATTGTCATTTAGACCTGAGACCTTAGATGTGTCTAAAAAAAATAAACAGATGAGCCGGGCTCGGTGGCACATGCCTGTAATCCCAGCAGCTTGGGAGGCAGAGGCAGGAGGATCGCAAGTTCGAGACCAGAGGCAGTCTGCGTAATTTAGGGAGACCCCGTCTCAAAAAAAAAAAAAAAAAAAAAAAAAAAAAGAAAAAAAGAAAAAATGGTCTGGGGGTTGCAGCTCAGTGGTCCATCACTTGCAGAGCATGCAGGTGCGAGGCCCTGGGTTCAACCTCCAGTACCGCAAAATAAATAAATAAATAAATAAATAAATAAATAAATAAAAGCAGACAACAATGAAAAAAACACTAAGCTTCTGGTTTCTAGAGAGACCAGAAAGGCCAGGAGTTGAGCTATCAGAGAACTCATCAGAAGTAAAAGAGAGCCTGGAGGTTGGGGTTCCCTACCCATGTCTGCTGCAAGACATGGCATGAGGAAATTGGTCTGGTTACAGTAGTGTGTTGCTTCTTTGATTGTCCTCAAACAGAATTGCAATCCAGGAGCATCTCAAACTAGAATGTGTAATGTGTTATATTCCAAAATCTATTACTGTGTAGGTACTTTTTACAAGCTCCAAGTTTTTATCTACTAGGGAATTAGAAGGAGCAAAGTCTGTGGTGATAACTTCTATATGCTTTTTTATTTTACAAGTCTGAACCTGTATCACATGAACCCTGAAATCAAATAAATATCTGTGTAATTTATAACAAATAGGTAATTTCTGAAATTGATGTTCTATATTCTATGCCTGATTCTCCTCCTTATATACTTTTATAGTGTCTCAAAATCAAGTATTCGTAGTCAGATGTTACTTTTCAAAAATTCTCCAATGGTTCATATAATGTATAGAATTTGAGGTTGGAGGTGCAGCTCAGTGGTAAGAGTGCTTGCCTAGCATGTGGGAAGCCATGGGTTTGATCCCTACCAGCACAAAAAAGGGGAGGAGGGAGTTAAAAATTGTGCACACTGAAGACCTCATTAGATGTATAATGAAAGATATTAAATGCCTTTCAAATTGGATTAAGTGGGTAAGATGATGTTCAGAAAAGCATAGTGAAAATGTTAAGAAAAAAATGTATCTGAAACATGATTATAAAAAGGTCAAAATACGGTACAAGAGACAAAGGACAATATATATCCAAAAGATTATTATCTTCACTAAGAAGACAATAATAATTACAAACATACAAGCAACAAATAGGAAAATTTCAAAATATGTGAAGTAAGCAATGACGGAACTAAAGAGAGAAACAGAAAGCTCAACACTAATAGTTGTGTAGAGACTTCAATAACCAACTTTCAATAATAAATAGAACAAACAAATGAAAGATCAAAAAAGAAATACAAGACAATACCATGGACCAAGTGGACCTAACAGGCAGAACACTTCAACCAGCAACAAGAGAAACACAGTTTTCTCAAGTTCACATGGGACATTCACAGAACAAACCGAATATTAGGCCCCCTCAAACAGAGAACTGTTCAAACAGTGTCATACACAAGCCAAAAGAATAGACAGACCATATTTTCACTTGGAAGACTGAAATCATACAAAGGATCTTTTCTGATCACAATGGAAGGAAACAAGAAATCAACAGCAGGAGGAAAACCAGAAAATTCAAATATGTAAACACATACAATGCATTCTTAAACAATCAACAGAACGAAATCACACACACACACACACACACACACACACAAAAGAAATGGCAGGGAAATTCTAAATATCTTGAGACAAATGAAAATGAAAACACAATATGTCAAAACTTTCAGGAGTGTTAAGAGGAAATGTACAGCCAGGCGCAGTGGCACATGCCTATAACCGCAGCCTATAATCCCAGGGGCTCGGGAGGTGGAGGCAGGAGGATCACAAGTTTGAGATCAGAGGCAGTCTGCATAATTTAGCGAGACCCTGTCTCAAAAAGTAAAAAAAAATGGGCTGGGAGTGCAGCTCAGTGGTCCAGCACTTGCAGAGCATGCAAGTGCAAGGCCCTGGGTTCAACCTCCAGTACCACACACACACACACAAAAAAAGGAAATTTATGGCTATAAATGTGTGCATTAAAAAAGATGAAAGATCACTTGCTTACCATATGTGTAAGGCCCTATGTTTCACCCCTAGCACCACAGCAGAGAGGAGTGGAGAAAGCAAAAGAAAAGAATAAATGATCTAAAAAAGCATGGCTATGTATTAATAATTTCATATAGCTCACCCTCCTAAGACTGGTTCGTGAAAAATAAATAAATAAATAAATAAATAAATAAATAAATAACAACACCTATCCAATAATTAGCCTGGAGGATGACGAAGTAGCAGCCACAGGTTCTGAGTTGGCCTCTGCCAGTGTATCCAGATCTCCTAACCCAGATGTCACACAGTGCTCCATCCCAGCCTAACTGAACCCCTAAAGGAGAAAATCTCTCTCACAGAATGAATCTCTTACAGACCAAACCCCACAGCCCAAACTGCTACAGACCAAACCCCCACAGTTTCAGGCCCATATAGACTAAGACCTCATAGACTGAGCCCTTCACAGACTGAGCCCCTCATAGACTAACTGAGCCCCTTACAGACTGAGCCCCTTACACAGAGCCCTTCATATATGAAATTCTATATACAGAGTCCCACACATACCAAGCCCTTCAGAGACTGAGCCCCTCACAGAGGAAGCCCCTCACAGACTGAGCCCCTTATAGATAGAACTTACACAGATGGACTCCCATAAGGAGTGAGCCCCACACAGACTGAGCCCTTTACAAACCTGTCCCTCACAGATGGAGCCTTTTGTAGACTGAGCCCTTCAAAGATGGAGCCCCTCACAGATAGAGCCCCTTACGTATGAAGCTCCACACAGATGGATCTCCACACAGACTGGACCCTGTCTCATCCAGACTCCTCAATGCCCCTCTTTTCGCCAGCCCTTCTGCCAGCTCTTGCCCCCAGCACATCTATTGGGCTAGCTCTTAATCACCCTCCATTTAAGGGTGTCTCTTCTCAGACCATCCTGCACAATTCTCAAAGAAAGCAACTATGATGGGTTACAACTTCTCCTCTACAAAGAAAGCTGCTAAAGAGGATCAGTTGTTGGGATCCCTCAACCTACTTTCCACCCACCCAATATGGACCAAAAATGCCAGGCTCTTAATTATCTATGGTAACCAATGATAAGATTTGGGTAATGTATGTGTAAATATTTTGGACACGTAGTCAGGAGGGACCAATCCCTGAAGAAGAATATCATGTTTGGGAGAGTGGCAGGTCAACAAAAAAAGGAAGACCCTGAACTAGAGGGATTGACACAGTATCTGCAACAAGGAGCTTAAACATAAATAAGATCACGTGCCTGGCACAGAAATGGGGAGTGCTTCGTTCTCTTGTACATAGGGTCGCTATGGGTCACACCTGATTCGATGGCACCTAACAACAACAACAACTTATGTAAATATATTAAGGTATTATATTCAGAAACACTTTTTTCTTCATTAGTGTACTTGGCTACTTATAAGAGTCTCACTGTTGAGAGTAATAATTTGTGTTCTAATTAAAAATGTTTCTGGGAACACAGTGTATAAATTATGAATACAGTATCCCCATGAAAGCTAACACTGTTGACCCCCTGAAACAGAGAACTGTTCAAACAGTGTCATACACAAGCCAAAAGAACAGATAGACCATATTTTCTCTTGGAAGCTGCATATATTTTCATGTTTTGGGCTACTCAGGAACGAAATTAATATTCTTTAAAGAATGTGGATTTCATTCTTAGTTTTTCAAGCTCAGCCGGTAACTGGTTGTACATATGTGAATGCTACCATGGAATGAAAGAAATTTTAGAAATATTTGTTTCTCACCTAGAATAAGTACAATGCAACAAATCACAATGTCAGTAAAATTCACTCATCCATTCATTCATTCAAAAATATTTAAGAAAGAAACATAAAAAAAAGAAAGAAACATATTGTTCTGAATAAAATCAGGCTGTTCTGGTGAATTCCTGTGGTGTTATTAAGTAAACTTCTTTTCACCTCACAAACCACTATAAAATACAGCATATTTTCAAGTTAGCTCTACCTTTAAAATACTTACTGATTCCTGATTAATAATTTGCAGGTAAACTGAATTATTTACATTAATAGTACTTATAAGATTTTCCCCCCTGGAAAATGTTACTAGTGAATTACATTACACTGGTTAAGAGTATACACTGGGTCACTTGATGGCTTGAGCAAATGATCCAATCGGATTTGGTCAGAGTCTTCATGTAAAATTAGGATGTACTAGTTCCTAAGTTTTTGTAAGTATTAAATGAGAAAATAGAAGCAGAGGTAACTTTTCTATGATGACAAGTGCCTGGAGAGAAATAAAGCTGGGGAAAAGGGCAGAGAACAAACGTGTCTGTAGCAGGAGTTGGTGGGGGGCAGTTGCTATTTTATACATGGAAACCTGGGGTATAGGTCAATGAAAATGTGACATTTGGCAGAAAGTCCAGTATTTCCTTCATTCCATCAGAGCATTTAGAGATCTAAGGGCCAGCAATCCAGGCAGAGGCAGTCAGGGACAAAGGTCCCATGGTAGTGCAAGCTTGGATTGCTTCATGAACAGCAAGGAAGCTGGCTTGTCTGCCGCTGAATGAGAGAGAGAAAGAGATGCGGGACAGGAAGTCAGAGGGGGAGCAGGGGCCAGGGCAGGTGCAGCCCTGAAGGTCACTGTGAGGACATTGTAAAGACAAAGTCAAAGGACCCTGAGATGAGACATCCATCAGAGTTTTCAACAAAGGTGTGGCAAGGGCTAGCTAACACACTGAGAGAGAACGGGGCAGTGGGGTAGGGATGGGAGAAGAGAGACAGGTTTTCTATATGACCTGCCTTGAGCCAGGGTGGGAACTGCAGAGATGAGAACTGGCTGGACTCGGTACATGTCATGAAGTTGGTCACCACCTGATTTGCCAATGGGTGGGTTTGTTGGGGGTAAGAGAAAAGGATGACTCCAGATTTTGGGGGCAGGGCATGGGAAGAATGGAGCTGCCATTTGCTAAAATGAGATAGGCATCAGGAGAGGCAGATTTTTTGGAAAATTCGAGGTTACTTTGGAACTGATGAGTGGTGCTTATTACACAGCCAATGGAACAGCTGAGCAGAAAGTTGGATATTCCAGAATTTCCAGAAATTCTCCAGAATTTCAGAGTCCTCCAGAAATTCAGGAGGTACCCACATATGGAAATTTAAGTATTACTGAAAAGATGACATAATTCAATAGCAACATAATCTATGTGTCCTTCGAATCGTATCAGCAGGAAGTTTATTTTACCGCCTAAGATGTTAAAGATGTAAAGGGGGAGGAGGAGAGCAGGGTGGCCCTTTATCACAGCCAAATACAGGGACTGACATTCCACAAACAAAGCCGTGTGAGAAATGAACTTGAAACACACTGACTTTTCATCTATAATTTGTTTCAAATGTCATATGGTCCTCCTACTATTTAAAGAAGAATGTCCCAAAAAACGGCATTCTGAAAAAAGTTATTTGTCCAAAACCCCAAATAAAATTTAAATATAGTCCTCTATACACAATCAAGTCTTTCTGCAGCAGCACAGGGACAAATGTGTTACAATACTCAGAAATGAAATAACAATTAAAAAGTAATAATATTAGACTTCTGAGCATCTTCTATTATATCAAAGCTTTTGAGCTCAAGATAATGTTTCCTGGCAAACCAAAAGTCTCCCAGCCACAAATATTATGAAATACAGTCCCCCAACATGCTGTGTTCTAAATCCTACCTAAGTATTTAGAAATCAATGATTTACTAAGCCCTTCAAAAACAAAAGCTATGGGGCACTATGGTACATGCTTGTTATCCTAGTGGCTCGGGAGGCTGGGACAGGAGGATTACAAGTTTGAGGCCAGAGGCAACCTATACAACTTAGACTATATCTCAAAATGAAAAATACAAAAGGAGCTAAGTGTGCAAATCTGTGGTAGAGCACTCACCTAACATGCATGAGGCCCCAGAGCAAAGATAAAGAAAGAAAGAAAAAACCAAAAGAATAAAACCATTTTCTGCTGACTCAGGTAAAAAACTTCTCAGGAGCAAAATCTATTAAGCCTTGATAAACAAAACCCCAAATATAGTAACAATAATAATTACAAAGCCCACAAAGTCCTCAAAGCCAAACCATAGACTTTCTTAATAGTATTATATTCTGAGACATCAATGGTTTTCTGTCATTGCTTCCCTCCCTTTTTTCTTGTCATTCCTTTCTAAAAATCTTACTGGGATTAATAATGGAAGAGAGGAAGAAATAAAAGAGATGTTATTAGAATTTCCAAAATATTTGACATAAAATATTTGAAGACATGTAATTGTTACACTAAAATACACTTAATATTTAAAACTAAACTATCAAAGTATTACCACATTGAATTACTCAGAGGATGAACTAGAATTAATGTAAATTGCAGATGACATTATTGTTTAGATAGAAATGCTAAGAAATACATTTGAACAACTACTACAATTAACAAGTGCATTTCACCTAAAAGTCAAATGTATTTTTATCTACTAGCATTAAACAACTAGGAAAATGAAATGAAATCCATTTATAATAGGATGAACACGATGAAACATTTCAGAATAAACTGAACAAAGATGAAAAGACCAATATGTCAAAAACTAAAAAACATGACTGAGAATAATAAAAGATCTGAATAAATGGAGAAATTGATCATATTTATGAATTGAAAGGCTCAATTTTTGAGCTGTCAGTTGTTCTCAAATTGATATACAGATTCAATATAATCCTAAACAAAATTCCCACATGCATTGTTAGAAGTTGATTATAAATTTATAGGAAAATGCAAGCAATATTTTTTTAACAATGCTAAAGCTAATTTGAGAAAGAATAACAAAGTTAAAGGACTTACACTATTTGATTTCAAGATTTACTATAACAAGACCATGTGATATTGACATAAGAAAAGATTTATAGAATACTGGACTAGAATAATGAGCACAGAAATTAACACAGCCATATATGTTTAACTGGTTTTTCATAAAAGTACCAAGGCAACTAATTGGGAAGGTAAAAGTCTTTCAACAAATGGCTCTGAGAATTGGATATCCCTATGGGAAAAAATTATTGTCCTTACCTCACACCATATATAAAAATTGACTAGTAACTGATCTTGAAATATGCCTGAAGGGAAAAGCTAAAATTATAAAATTCTGTAAGAAAAAAAATTGAAAATCTGGGTTAGACATTGTTGCTGTTAGGTGCCATCAAGTCGGTATCTGACTCACAGCGACCCTATGTAAAACAGACGAAACACTTTTGTCAGTGCTTCCCTGCTATTCATAGGTTTTCTTTTTTTTTCTTTTTTTTTTTTTTTCGGTACTAGGGGTTGAACCTAGGGCCTCACGCCTGCATGCTCTGCAAGTTCTGGACCACTGAGCTGCACCCTCAGCCCAGTTTTTTACTTTTTGAGACAGGGTCTTGCTAAGTTACACAGACTGCCTCTGGTCTCGAACTTGCGATCCTCCTGCCTTCGTCTCCCAAGCCACTGGGATTACAGGCGTGAGCCACCATGCCCGGCTTCATAGGGTTTTCGATGGCTGACTGTTTCTTGGGAGTGGGTTGCCAGGTCTGTCTCCCAAGCCTACAGCACCTGGTGTTCCCAGGCGGTCTCCCATCCAAGTACTAACCAGGCCAGATCTTGCTTAATTTCTGAGATCTGATGGGATCAGATGCCACAGTGGTATGGCTGCAAGACCATGTCTCAAAATAAAAGTAAAAAATGGGGTGGTGATGTGGCTCAGCGGCAGAACACTTGCCTAGCATACCTGAAGCCCTGGGTTCAACCCATAAGTACTGAAAAAAAAAAAAAAAAAAAAAAAAAAAAAAAAAAAAAAAAAAAAAAAGTAAATGGTACAACCCCTTTACAAAAAAGTAAAAAGTACAACCACTTTTAAAAAAATCATCTGGCAGTTTCTTAAAGTTAAGTACAATATCTACCATAGAACCCACTCACTCTATTCCCAGGTCTTTATCCAGAAACACTGCCACACAAGGTTATACATGAATGTTCATAGCAGCTTTACTCATAATAGCTCCCAAACTGTCTAGAAATAGGCAAGTGGATAAAGTGCAGAATATCCATAACAACAGACTACTACGTAGCAATAAAAGGAACAAAGTAGCTGGCCATGGTAGTAAACATCTGTAATCCCAGCACTTAGGAGGCTGAGGCAGGAGGCTCACAAGTCTGAGGCCAGCCTGGGCTACACAGCAAGACAATCTCAAAAAGAAGGAAAGGAAAGAAAAAGGATAGGAAAGGAAAGGAGGAAGGAAGGAAAGAAGGAAGGAAGGAAGGAAGAGAGGGAGGGAGGGAGGGAGGGAGGGAGGGAGGGAAGGAAGAAGGAAAGAAAGAAGGGGAGAAAGAAAAATAAAGAACTTTTGAAACATGGTACTACATGGATGAATGTCTAAATAATTATGGGTGAAATAAACTAGACATAACAGGCATAAACTATGTGACTCTATTTCTATAATATTTTAGAATATGAAAAACAATCTCTAATGAATCAAGGTAGATCACTGATTGGGTTGTGATCAAGGAAAGGAAGGCTTCAAAGCGGTGCAAGAAATCTTTTGCAGGTTAACAGGAATTTTCTGTATCTTGATTTTGGTGGTGGTTTTACAAGCCTGAATCTATCATATTATCACTGAATTGTCCAGTTTAAACAGATGCAGTGTGTTGTGTGTAAATGATACCTCAATAAGGCTGGAAGGTAATCAAGATAGACTAGGGAAGAGTCGCCTCCTCAAAGTAGAGTCAACCTTAATGATGGGAATGGAGTAAAGCCTCTGGGACCTGCTTTTGCTGATGAGGCACAACTCAAAATGAGAAGAAACACAGTGACAGCAACAATGGGCTCAAACATAAAAAGACCATGTGCATGGCATAGTGTTGGGTAGTGTTTCATTCTATTATACATAGAGTCACTATGAGTCGGACCTGACACAACAGCACCTAACAACAACAACAAAGTTCATTTCAAAAAAATAATGAGGACCACAGAAAACCTGACCAGACACATCTTATCCAATGCCCTCCAATGGTTAGTTCCAGCTTAATTCTATCTGAAAAATGAGCATGGTTCATAACTGTGAAAGAGGGAGGACTCCAACAGGAAAGCACAAGGTGGGGGTGGGACAGCTGCACCAACAGTATAATTTCCAAGCTCTGACCTCAGGTTGGGTGCCTTCCAGACACTTTGATGCGCTCATGCCAACCCATCTTTCCATATGCTTCTGCTGCTAAGTATACAGACAAGTTTCTTAGAAAGGCAAAATTTAAATCTGCTTGCACTTTAGTAAAAACTAAAGACCATCTGTAGATGCATCCTGATGGAATGATGTTGTTGTTGTTGTTAGGTGCCGTCGAGTTGGTATCCGACTCATAGCGACCCTCATAGGGTTTTCAATGGCTGTTTCGGGATTGCCTTGGGAGTGGATTGCCAGGCCCTTCTCCTATAGATGGAATGATACAGATGTCTATAAAGAAACAAGCACACACTGTGGACCTAGTCTTTGTGACACTTCCCCCCTAACACACTCCTCAAATACAGTGCTGGAAATGGGACCCCCAGGCTGAAAGGCATTCAAGAAACAACTAGGGAAGAGTTGCCTCCTCTAAGTAGAGTCGACCTTAGTGATGGGAATAGAGGAAAGCCCTTGGGACCTCCATTTGCTGATGTGGCACAACTCAAAATGAAAAGAAACACAGTGACTGCAACACGGGCTCAAACATAAAGACGTCATGTGCACAGCACAGTGTTAGGTAGTGTTTTGCTCTGTTGTACTCAGGGTCGCTATGAGTCTGATCTGACTCACTGGCACCTAACAACAACAACATAGTCCTCTAAAGGAAATATTATTATCATTTCCATCTTTTTTCCCATTATGGAAAATGGTGCTCAGAGAGGCCCAGTCATTCGCCCAAATTCACCTCACTAGTAAGAGGAAGGGCTGAGATTTACATATTTAGGGTACTTAAACTGATACTTAGTATACTTTCACTCACACAAAACCAAAACAAATAAAACATAGAGTTTTGGATCCCGGTACTAGCACCTTTTGCATCGCTGACTTAAAAAGCACAGTTAAATACACAGCTGACATTTTGTAGGGCTTTCGCTTGTCACCAAAATGTCATATTCTTCCTATTAGTCAATCAATATTTAAAAATGTTTCATGTTCATCTGTAAAGAGTAGACACTAGATAAAACAAAGTTACATGAGCTTCCAAGGACTGCCCCCACATTCGAGGAGAATTATTGCTTGCAGTGAAAAACCATAAATGTGGCAAACAGTAAAGAAAAAAAAAGTGAGAAACTGGGAATGATTATAGTTAACATAACCGCAGAACTAACATTGCCCCAAACAATTAAAAAAAAAAAAAAAACTGCTTAAACTAACTTATAGTCTCAGAGAAACATCAGACAGATGCTTCCAGATTGGACATTTTAAAATTTATGCAAAAATGTTATAACTCATTAAAGTATCTTAACACTAAGAAAAGACTAAATAAATGCAATGATAAACACCTATTTCCTAACATGATCCCAAGTTAATGTGTCATTTAAACATTCATAAGGAACAGAATATATAAAATATAAATTGTTAGCCTAAGCTAACCATGAATTTTTCTACTGTTGGCAATTCAAAGTCTGAAAATCATTAATAAATAACAAAATTAAGTATATGTTTTGATTGTCAACAAAAATCCCCTTTAGTCATCAAACCCCGTAATGTGGTATTCCAGAAGTTATTTGCTCAAGTCATGGATAAAGCGTGGATAAAGTGTAACATTCTGGAGCAATTTCCATTACTTCATTCTAGTAAATGCAGACCTGGGATGCTCTCAGCAATCACAACACTTAGAGCATTTATACAGGTGGGGGAGCTAATCTCATCTTAAGTTTTTTTTTAAATACATGCTCAAATAGTCTCTACCTAAACATTTGGCTTTCTGTTTTCTCCATCTCTTGGTAATTGCCAGTGTTACTAGACTGCAGATAACCTAACGCAGACGATCATGGCATGGTCTGCCTGGATCCAAGGACACTTTCTTTTCTCACGACTGGCATGAATTCCCAATTCAATCGCATGTGCATATCTCCAGAAGAGGAAGAGCATTAGGGAAAGGACAGAGCACACAGCTGCATCTGCGTCCCTCTCCCCGCATCCCTGCAATTGAAGACAAAGATGGGAGTTTCTCCTAGGCATGGAAGCAAAGGGTCTTACACACGGAGTCCACTGAAGTGCCAGGCAGTAACATTTGGCCCTGGCACATGAGAAATCCACAGAGACATCCTGTAATAGTAGCCTGGGGTCCCACTGTCAGGAGTCACAGTCTAGCCCAGCACCTGCAGACTAGACCCAGGAAGGTCTGCAGTCCCCCATGCTCAGACCACTGACTTCAGATGACACAGGTTCTCCAGAGCCCCACAGGCCTCACCATTCCCTATTGTCTTACCTGGCCTGCTACATTCATTTCTTTAGACACTAATGTTTACAACTCTGTTCGGCATTCGTCCATCATTAGAGGTACTTACAGCTGCATGACCAGGTACAAGTGGTTCGGGCTTTCATAAATGTCTTCCAGGGCAACAATGTTTTCATGCTTAATCCTAAAAGAAAAAAGAAAGTACACACAATGGTAAGTACAATTAGACATGAAAACCTTAAAACACAGGTGTCATTGTAACAAAAGGTTAGAAGACAGAATCTAAATTCCTTAACAAGATGTTTATAATTCTCCGCCATCTTGCCCCCAAACTTTTTCCAGACTCATTTATCAGTATCTCTCCTCTAATCTCTATCGCTCTTCATTCCTAAGGTTCTATAGCTTCAATGTTAGCAATGGTGGATTAACTACCATTGTTCCATGTGTATCCCATGGGCCAAACCTCTCAACATCCTATTACCTTACGGGGCCCAACTCAAAAGGCAGAGCCCCTGGGCAGAATCTGCTGCTCCTCCTGCTGCCTCACGACCAGGACCACAGATGTGTCGGGACAGCCCATGGTGTGCATATCCATGTCACCTCACTGCCTGTCTGTTTTAGGGAACAGTTTTACAGTCCTGTTCCTGAATTCAGTATAGAAAAAGGAAAACCAGCCTGACCCTGTTCGTTGGGGTTCATGTTTACTCTACCACCAAACGTCAAGTCAGTTTCCCAAGCAAACTAGACCACAGCGCCACTCAAAGTGTGGTTCTCCATGGGCAGTCCCAGCAACTCCTGGGAGACTGACAGAAACGTAAATTCTCAGGTCGCCTCTGAGCAATACAGACTCAGAATCTCTGAGGGTGGAGCCCAGGACTCGGTGTTTTAGTAAGATCCTCAGGTGATCTGTATGCACAACGTGGAACAGGAGAAACACTGCATTAGACCAGTGTTTCTCCAACTTCAGTATGCAAACGAATCCCCTGGGGATCTGGTTACAAAGCAGATTCTGATTCAGTGGGTTTGGGTGAGGCCTGAACATCTGCATTTCTCACCAGCTCCCAAGAGATACAGATGCTGCTGGCTGAGGACCACACTCCTGAGCCGCTCAGCCCTACCTAAAGCAGCCCAGGAAAAGGAAACAGCCTCATTCCAGCTCCTAGAACTATCCACTAAGACCAGTTTCCGCTCAGAATGAAAGGCTCAATATTTATTTAATGCATTTGAGAAAAGAATCATTTCATTACTCAAGAAGCTAATTAGCTCTTACCACAAGCCTTTCACTGAAATCACTGCGTAATGATTTAAAAACAAGCATGGAACATACAGATTCTTGAGAACCCCTTGAAAGCGGAGACCGCATGACTCATTTTGCCTTGTGCCTGGCCCAGATCTCCTTAATAAATATTTGCTAAATGAATGAATGGTATTTTAAGGTTGTTGCTGCTAAACAAGAAACAACACTAAATGTTTACTTAGGGAAAATGGAGAAATCTTTTCCAAGTGTGAGATGTCTTCCTCTCTAAAAGAAATTTATAAGGAAGAATGAAGAAGAGTGTTGTCATGCTGTGAGTTGAAAGAAAAGAACAAGATAATTAACTAAAAGTGCCAATGCTTTGCTTTGATTTTGACAGCTCTTATTAGTTAATGCAGTTGTTTGGAGGAGCTAAAATAATTACACTAAACTCATATTTCACCTGTTTCTCATGCAGAACACCTACTTATGGATTTGTCCAACCTGATTGCTGTGTAAGCTGATGATATCAGTAATAAATTATACCAATATATCTAATAAACGATGCTACCCAAGAAATGGAAAGAGCTTAATTGGAGACTGCCAAGATCCTAGACATTTGTGGTATTATCTATTAAAAATACCTGAAAAAATACCATCATAAAAAAGTATGCATTACGTGCATTTTCCCTTCTTTGGAAAAGTGTTTAAAATTTGCCATGAGAATCAATCACGTGGGCACAAATGTCCTCATTCAGTTGAGTTAATCTGGGAATTAATTAAGAGCCTAGATGTATGGGAAATGGATAGGAATGGGAGTACATGGAGCGCTCCTGGACATAATATAGAGCACACAGTTGCATTTGAATTCTAGATAAACAAAAATACATTTTCAATTTAAGTATGTCCCAAATATTGCATTGTTGTTCATCTGAAATTCAAATGGAACTGAGCACCCTGTATTTTCATGTGCTGAATCTGAGCACCCCAGTTACGTGAATCATTCAATGAGCTTCTCAACTGGGTTTAGAGATTGGCACCTGCAGTCCTAGCTCGACTTGGAGGTTGGACCAAGAAGGCTGTTTGAGTCCTAGAATTCAGTCATTTAATAGTTAATACAGATTCAACTATATTCAAAGATTCAACTTTGTACAAAGCAATTGCCTAGCCAAAATGGCGGACTCAAAGTAAGACCACAATCCCCTTCTTGGATGGGTGGGATAGAAAAGCCTATTTAACCTGTCTCCCATGACAGTGAACTAGAAATTAATTTTAATCCATTGGGGCATTCAATAGAGGAGCTACAGGTAGTAGAGACAAATGCAAATAGCGGTGTTACAATCATGGAAAAGATGCTATGTTAGCAATTATCCCTCTTATCTAGATTATCAATAAATCAATCAATCATTTTTCATTCACTGAGTATGCTATATGTTTGAGAGAAGAAAAATACAATGTTTTGTCCTCAAAAAGCTTATCATCTAGATAGAACCATGAAGCAATTTGAAAAAAATTAAATGTTAAACTCCATAAAATAGCCTTTAAGGCAAAGAAAAGGCTGGGATTTAGCTTAGTTGGTAGAGCGCGGCACTGCAGTCTCTGAGGTCCTGAATTCAACTCCCAGCACCGCAAAAAAACGGGAGAAGGACCTGGCAATCCACTCCCAAGGCAATCCTGAAGCAATCAGCCATTGAAAACCCTATGAGGGTCGCTATACCGACTCGACAGCACCTAAGAACAACAACAACAAAGCAAAGGAAAGCTGGGTCCTGTGCAGGTCAGAATTATGGAGAAGCCTTAAAGAAAATGATGGGGACCGAGCTGGGATGGGTAATATTTGAGTAAGAATACTTGAGAATTTTTCACATAAATCCTAACCTGGTTTCTTTAATGTCTCTAAAGAAAACTGGCTTAACTAACTTGGAGCTGTTTGAACACAGTAAAAATGAAACATTCTGCCCTCCCACATCTGTTTTCTGTCACTTTATTCCACCCTCAGATGCTTTGTCATATACAAAAGCTGAACTGAACATTTCAAAATTATTTTAGTACATAGATTATCTTCACAAAAGGCCATATGAATATCCATACATTTTTAGGACTATGGCAGGATCCATCCTACTCAAATGTTTACCGCACACTGATTTCTTTCTTTTCATTATTCATTCAACAAATATTTTTTGGGTGCCCACCATGGGCCAGGCACAGTCATAGGAATTACGAATTTAGTGGCTGACAAGACATGAGTGAGAGAGACTCTCAGTCTCCATGAGCTCAGGAGGTGACAGCTAGAGCCCCGCACAGGAAATCTGACATATTCACCAGAAATTGGCATTCTAGAAATTAATAGTTACTTCTGGAAGCAGTAAAGTGGCGCAAGCCAATAATCCCAGCAACTTGAGGGCTAGAGGCAGGAGGACTACAAGTTCAAGGCCAGAGGCAGCCTGTGCAATTTAGGGAGACACTGTCTCAATATAAAACAATCTTTAAAAGAGTGCTGGGGGGCACCTCAGTGGTAGAGCACTCAAAAAGTATATGCAAGGTTCAGCTCCCTAGTAGGAGAGGGAGGGAGGGAGAGGGGGAGGGGGAGGGGGAGGGGGGGAGAGAGAGAGAGAGAGAGAGAGAGTGAGAGAGAGAGAGAGAGAGAGAATAAATTTACATTGTCTTCCTGCAAACAGTTGAGGATTAAAGTGCCTCCTTTTAGTTTTTCCTTCTTATCACCGATCCATCTTCTTACAATATGGTTGATATTGCTCTCACTCTATGGTCACTCATTTGTCCAGATTTTGGTAGTCAGAACTGAAAGTAATAATCCCAGTATGAAACACGGTATCAAGAATTATTGTTGTTGTTGTTAGTTGCCATTGAGTCATGCCCGGCTCATAGCAACTCTCACAGGGTTTTCAATGGCTGATTGTTTCAGGATTGCCTCGGGAGTGGGTTGCCACATCCGTCTCCCACTTTTGCGGTGCTTGGAATTGAACCAGGGACCTCAGAGACTGCATAGCGGTGCTCTACCAACTGAGCTAAATCCCAGCCTGGTATCAAGAAGAGGATATTAAATAATACAGTAGAACTACTAACCATCAAAAGCTGGATATAATGCCTCTACAAATAAAAGCTATTAGGTTATTTTTTTTAACAGCTGCATAACTGTTGGCACCTAAGAAGATAAGTTCCATGTAAGTAGGGATTTTTGACTACTGTGATCACTACTGTCTCCTTAGTAGCATAAAAGGGTGTGGCAGATAGTACATGGGATATTTGTTGAATGAATGAATGAATGAATAATATCAATCTCAGAGTCGATGAAATCACTAGATAATTTTTACTTGAACTAAACAAGATTTCCTTTCTTACTCAGGTTTGCTCTTTTGAGCTTAAACGTCTTTACCTTTAGCTTTATTAATTTCAGTCTTTTAAGTTTTCATGCAGAGCTTTAGATGACCATCAGTATTCTGAATCTTGATTCACTAATTTATTGTATTTATTTATACCCCCCCCCAACTTTGGGCCACCTGTATATTTGGTATGCATCCACCCCATGTGTCTTTTTCAAAATTAAAATTTTAACTGGGAAGATTGTACGTTAGAGCTCCATGGTATTCCACCAGAAAGCCCCATCAAGACAACTAACACTGATCAGCTGGCTTTGGTGTATGTATAGTTGCAAACCCAATAGTACTATCATCTGGCCCATACTTTACCATCCTATCCACAAGGAGACAAAGAGATGCTTTGCTGAAATGACATTCCTCAGCTCTATATACCACATGAGACTCTTTAAAAGGGAAATGGGATGTTTGGGGAGATTCGTTCTTAGCAAACCCATGTTAGCGCCTAGCAACCACTACAGTCTTTACTAAATGATCACAAACCATCTGCCTAATTTTCTATTCCAAAATTTTACTGTGCATTGAAGTCAAGCTTCTCAGTCTACCGACCTTATATTCTACCATTTTTATGTTTGGAAAATTTGACAACATCTCTGATATTGTTTTCTCAAACATCTCAACTGTGATTCTTTTGTGATAAGTGCGATTTCCTCAGTCCCCCAGGACATAACAAATCTAAATCTAGTTATGAACAAATTGTACAACTTTCTTTAGACCCTATTCCCATAGCTATTTTATTATACAACTTATCAAGTGTTAACTACGTGTCAAAATTGTACTAAATTGTCTTTGTTTGGTGCTGGGGATTGAACCCAGGGCCTCAAGCATGCTAAGCATGCACTCTACCATTAAGTTACATCATTAACCCCTACGGATTTTTAAATATTTCATTTGACATTAAGAATAACTCTACAACGTAGGCATTATTTTCACCATTTTTAAAAGAGGGTAGAAAAGAGGAGAGGCCAAAGTCCCAAGAGGTTAAGTACTCCAAGGTCATATAACTTATAATTGGCATTGCAGAGATTTGATCTAAGTCTATTCTGACAACCAGGGCCATATTAAAGCTATTATACCTAAAACTTCATATTCACTAAGCTACAATGAGAATATCCAAGTGCTCATATGAATTCAGAGCTATTTGTGTAAACCTATAACAAACAAATAGGAGAAGGAGTTGGCAATCCATTCCCTAACAAATCCCTCCAAAAAACGATCAGCCATTGAAAACCCTATGAGGGTCACTATGAGTTGGACAAGACTCCACGCCACCTAACATAACAAACAAAGCCAAGGCATTAACTTCATCACTAACAATCTATACCCACACCTGAGGGTACAGAGATGTGTTGAATTATTCTGGATCTACTGCAAGCTCAAGATAATTGGTTGTAACCATCCTGACTGATGAAATACCAGTGGATCAAAGTGAACAAGAGAAAAGATGGTCAGAAGCAAAAAGAATAGCTAAGAGTCCAGAAATGATAATTAGAAAGAGCTTCTCATCAACTTGTATTTGCTAATGTCATCAAAATGGAGAAAAAGTGGACAGAAAAAAAAGGGGGACATGTCCATTACACGCAAAAGGAAGACTATTCTGTCAACTTGCATAGATAAACTCCTATAAGTCAACGTTCAGTCTTTTTGAAAAGGGCCAAGAGGACCATGATACATGAGGAATGGCCACCTGCAAACAGCAAACACCTCTAAAATGTGCATAAAGTAATAATAATGTCACTGAATGTTAATTTAGGGATTAAAAAGAATATCACTTAATTTTCATCACATATCTACCAGGCCAAAAGTAAACATTAGCTGACATATCTGTGTACAGAGTATCAATGCTTATATATAATTTATGTGCTACAGTCTCTGTAATTCCCAATAATGGACAGAAGGGGTAGAAAGAAGGAAGAGAGAAATGGTGAATGGGAAAATAGTACATGGGCACTGACACAGATGCCTGCCTGCCAGGTAACAGCCAAGCAAGAAAACCCCAGAAAGAGCCAGGAAAACATTTTTAAGTTAATTCATGCAAAAGGAAAGAAAAAAAAAATCAGTGACAAAACATACAAATAGGCCCGAGCTAGAGAAAATATCAAGACTCAAGAATGACCATGCTATCGAACAAACAGGCCTCTGTGCTCCCATAGGACTGACAGTAACGTCAGCTACGCCTCCAGTCCAATCTTCTAGAGTTCAAGGGGCCACACGTTTTGAACTCTATATTAAATGAGGTGAGTAAAACACACACACACACACACACGTGTGTGTGCATGCACACAAGAAGGGGAGAGAAAAGTTAGTTCAGTATTTCTTGTTTTTTCTCATTCCATCATGGTTCACGAACCTGGAAGTGAAAATTGTGGAAGCAATTACAAGGTGTCCAGAGGAAGGGCAGCAAATCTCTTTCCTTGGTATCATCCTTCTCTGGAGATGGGAATGTTTCTACTCAGGTTAAAGAGGTCCTAGAAGGATAAAGGGGCTGGGATTTAGCTAAGTTGGTAAAGCACCGCTCTGCAGTCTCTAAGGTCTCTGTACCACAAAAATGGGAAAAGGACGTGGCAATCCACTCCCAAGGCAATCTCGAAAACAATCAGCCATTGAAAACCTTATAAGGGTCGCTATGAGTCGGACATGACTCCATGGCACTGAACAACAACAACAGGAGGATAAAAGATAGAAGGAAATATAATCAGAAAGAGTAGCCAGGAGCCAAGCACATTATCAGAAAGTCAGGGCAGGGTGGTCAGGAACACATCTCCTGGTGGGGACACAAGGGGACAGGGTGGACATCAATGAGTCTTGACCAACTTCTGGCTACCCTCAAGCCCTTCCAGGTTTGCCACGTAGTCTGGGAAAGCCCTCTCGGGAAATGCAAGCCACTCCCAGGCAACGACCACAGTCTCTCACCACCCTCCATGCTCACTTTTTCTAAGCGGCACAGAAAGTTTAAATTTTCTTCACACTCAAAATGAAGTTACGGTTCTCTGGCATGGAATTGCCTCAAAAATAGTTGAAGAATATTCTGATGCCTTGGCAAGCACTCCTGTTTGCCTAAGTAAAGGCTTGTGTTTTTTCAAAATTAAAAAATACATATTTCCACATTTCTCAGGCCAGTTTTTTTTTTTTTATTACATCATACCACAGTATGGGAAACAATGCTGAGAAAATTGGGATACTGTCACAAGAGAAAGTGATGGCATTGAAATAATATTTGCCAGATGGTATTTAAAAATAAAACCTTTCATTTTTTATAACTTGGGCACATTCACAGATGTTATTTCATTCCCACAACCTTGTACTGTAGGCATTATTATTCCCATCTCGTCAGCGATCCCTCCTGGCTCAGAATCACTTAATTGGTCTCCCTACCTGGCTCTGTGCTTTCTCTCTTCCTAACCATTCCCCACGCTGTCTCCTTAGCGATCACTCCAAATACAGAGTTGGTCAAACTTTTTAGCTTTGCTGGGTAAGGTGGCGCACACCTATCAGCCCCGCTTCTCAGGAGGCTGAGGCAGAAAGATTGCAAGTTTGAGACCGATGGTGGCCTGCATAACTTAGCGAGACCCTGGCTCAAGATAAAAATTAAAAAGGGGCTGAGGGTATGGCTCAGTAGCAAAGCACCTATCAAGTATGTGCAAGGCCCTGGGTTCAGCCGCCCACTACTGAGACATCAGCAGGACACTAGTTACGTGGTCTTTACCTGCCCATCCCCTTGTCTCCCATTCCAGCCCCATGCCAAAACCTCCCTGGTGGGGAGTAGCTCTCCCCACCCTGCCCACTCCAGCTGTGTGTAACTCTTCCTTTGGCCACAGAGCAAATACAGCTCATCTTCCATGTATCTTCTTACTAAACCACTTGCCTTCTAAGACTCCGCTCTAGACACCTCCACTGAGAAACATCTGCCAGCTTTCCCATGGCGCATCGGACTGATCACCTCTCCTCTGGGTCCCCCAGTACTTTTCTCACTTTGCTGTTGCACATACTACGTTATGTTCCAAGTATCTGTATGCAGATGCGTGTGCATATTAAATGATTTTATGTGCAGATCACAGGTCTAGAAGGATACACATCAAACCAGTAATAGTTGCCTCAGAAAATGCTAGCGTGCGAGAGGATTTTCACTTTCCAACTTTTCCTCACCTGGGGTTCTAGATCTGAACCACAGAACACAGAAAATGCTTTGAGTGACTATTTTCCCAGTTATCCCAAAGTCAGTACTACTCTAGTTACACAGGAGAAAGGTTATTCAGGATATACAATGAATGTCTAAACATTTGGAGCAACAGGTTGCTAGACCGCTAAATTGCCCAACTTTTACAAACAGGTGCTTTTTAATTCTTAATCAAAAGTACTAACACCTGGCTCATCAAAATAAATCTATAATGCTGCACACAAAGAATCACATACTGATTAGTCAAACTGCACAATCAGGAAATTGATTGATTTTTATCTCTGACACATCTAACTGCAAGTTTTTAGATAAGTTACTTAATACTTTCCAACTTGAATACTCCGTTTGTTAAATGAACATTAAATATGTAGTCTTTTATCTACCCACACATTTACATGCACTTATATAAAAATATACAAACATATGATGCATCAGAGTCTATAGAGGTACTTTGTCCATCAAGAATATAAGCCGCTCCAAGAATAACCAGAATTTGAAATCCAAAGCTTCAAATCACTTCTCTTTGCTGTCAGCAGATGGAGCCATAATCAATGAGAGACAAGGAACAAAGACTATGGTACCTAAATCAACTAACATCTTAAATCTACAGATCAGTTTTGTCACCGCTGTTGTTTAAGGATAAAGTCCTTGTGGATTCTCCCTTTGTGAAATGAGTTTTTCTTTCAATCCTTAAAAATTAACAAATAATAAAAAACCCTGGGCACAGCTGACCATATTTTCTTAAGCACATCCCAGGCATCTTTAGTATAACATAGTGTGCACAGGGTGCACACTTGTATGTAGGGAGGCAGTCCTTGGAGCCTGAAACAGTTCTCTGGGAAGGGCATTGAAGTACTGGTTCTGTCTCTATTTGGCCATGTTCTAGTGACATCACTTTCTAGGGTCTCAGTTTTCTTCTAGAGAAATTATCCATCCAAACAGGACACTCTCCAAGGTACTTTCCAAGTCTACCAATCAATGAGTGTAAAATTATAATGAAGCCAAGTGCATTAAGGTATATATGACACCCACAAATCTTGATCCCAGGCCAATACTCAGTGTTCCCTGGAACACTTGCCACAAAGAAGCCTGGTTACAAGTCATGCTTCAACAGGCTTTTCTTCTGCGCGGGTAAGTTTATCAGTTAGACATGAAACATAGTTTCTTGAGATGTGAAGTCATTTACATGAGAAAGACTTGCTTTTTCTTCTTTTTCCACAATGCCCTGAACCAATAGAGAACACCCACGTGATCTGCTCGCATCTAAAATAGCTCCAGAATATCCAGGTACAGCCATAGCACCCTGGCATCCGATCCCACCTAATCTTGGAAGCTAAGCAAGGTCAGCCTCGTTAGTCCTTGCATGGGAGACCACTTAGGAATACTGTGTGCTGCAGACTAGGAAGAAGGACTTGGCAGCTCACTCCAGAAATAATCTCCCATTAAAAACCCTATGAATAGCAGAGAAGCACTGATAATAGTGCCAGGCATAGCACAGTGTCAGGGAGCGTTTCATTCTGTTGTACACTATGAATTGGACCTGACTCAACAGCAACTAACAACAACAACAACACAATAGCTCCAGAATATCCAACTGGAGGCTGCTTGTCTTTTGACCATAGGAGAAATAAGTTACATACAATTCAGTGTGAAAAATCCAGTGTTTGGCCCATACCACTCAATGGATGTTTTTAAAAGAATCAATGAATTAATTAACCATTAATTCTGGTCTACCTAAGGTCTTAGAGATCAAAGACACTCAAAAGCTGATTGACTCAAAAAAAGATAATATCTGACTGTACATTTCTCTCCAACTTCTCTTCCTACCCATGATAAGTTATCGGTGGGTCTCCAGATCAGCTGCTTGTCAGAATTTTCCTGAGCGATTTTAAAGTTCACTGATCCCTGGGAGGTAGATTATGGTAGAACATATGCTTAACATGCACAAGGCCTGGGTTCCATCCCCAACACTAAAACAAAAAGCAGCAAAAAACAACAACAACAAAATCCTGGGAACACTCCTGGAGATTATGATTTATTGGCCTGGGATGTGACCTGGGCAATATGATTTTTGTTTTTTCAGGACTGGGGGGGCTGGGACCATTCTCCCACACTTGCCTTGCTTGGGATCAAACCTGCCCCCTCAGGCAGGAGGGCGTTGTGCTTTACTGACTGAGCCAAAGGCCCAGCGCTGATTTTTGTTTTTTAAGTGTTATGGTTTGAGTATAAAATATTCCCCAAAGGTCATGTGCTTTAACATTCACTTCCTAGTTGGTGGTGCAACTTGTAGAGGCCATGGAAGCTTTGGGCAATTGGATCTAGCTTGCAGAAGTGAGCTACTAGGGGCTGGCCCTTGGAGGTTTTTACCCAGACCCATAGCTTGGTCACTTTCTGCCTCTGCCGCCACCATGCCTGTCCTGCCACCATTGTGGACTGATTCTCTAACTGTGAGCTTCCAATAAACCTTTTCCTTCAGATGTTTGTTTGTCTTGGTTTTTCTCCTACAGTGATGACAGCTGACTAATTCAAAAAGCTTCCTAAGTGATCCAAAGATCCAAAGATCACTGGTGAGAAACACCAGTAAGTTACTAAATGACTGAGAAAGGATTTACCATTAGATACTTTGGAGTCAGTAACTCCACAATTTTAGTATCTACTTTAAATTTCTCTTGGCTGAATACATGTCCTTGATAATAGATCTGATATTAAAGGTAAGATTCAGAGCATCTTGAGGATAAAAGGCCAAGGCCATATGGCTAGCACACTACTCTTAGGGGAAAAAAAAAAGAAAACATGAAAAATTGACAAATTCCAATATTTCTTAGTAATGCTTGGAAACAGTAATACACTTAGGGGAATGTTATGTCCTTTGTTGAGTTTTTGTTTATCTTTGTTGAAGGGTAATATATGTGGCTCTGGATGTTTTTAACATGAGGACAGACAGCTGGAGTCTTAGAGAACATTAAGATGTGTTATGGCTTGAATCTAAAAGATCCCCCAAAGGTCATGTATCTGAACACTAGGTCCCCCAGTGGTGATGCTGTAATGGGAGGCTGTGGAATTCTGGGAGGTGGGAACTAGCAGGTAGAAGTAGGTCACTGGGGGTGGGCCCTCTGAGGTTTTTACCCCAGTGTCTTAGTTCTGGTCAAGCTTGCTCTGCTTCCCGCTGCCATGATGTGAAGAGGTCGCCCACCATGGGCCCTACTGCTATGGACTGAAACCCTCTGAACCATGAGCCAAATAAACCTATCCTTCCTCCTTAAGTGGTTCCGGCAGGTATTTTGTCACAGTGACAGAAAGCTAACTAACACGAGGTGTTTAGCCTACTTAGAACAGATATCAACCTCTGTTACTTGGATCTATTGGCCTCATCGATTTGAGAATACAGCATCCAAAGGCACCTTCAAAGGAGGACTCTTAAAAGAATTTGTTCCAAGTTCCCTGTGGATGCTCAGATGTGAATTTAGAGGACATCTGTGTATGAATATTGTTGATATGCAGCCAGGTGCCCACCGACTGGGCTGCAGCTTCATCACCCTCACTCTGTGTCCCACACTGAAGACACACTGGATTTGGGTTCACAAAGTTTCTTTGAGGCTTCTGTCTCTGAACACTCATGTTTATGTGGGCTTAAGTAAAAGGGAGCCTGCAGCTGTAGCCCTGTGGCATCCGATCCCGTCAGATCTCAGAAGCTAAGCAGGGTTGGGCCTGGTTAGTACCTGGATGGGAGACTGCCTGGGAACACCAGAAGCTGTAGGCTTGGGAGAAGGACCTGGCAACCCCCTCCCAAAAATCAATCTGCCATTGAAAACCCTATGAACAGCAGAGAAGCACTGACAATA
>VMDO01005711.1:38006-56694 GCA_007922755.1 Pedetes capensis | reverse complement strand
AGAAATTACGTAACTCACTCTCTTCAGACTACTTTTGAGTCACCATTTTCACATCTATTTTATCTCAAATAAGCTGGGGGAAATTCTTAAATTTTTTCCCCACAGAATACTCCCTTATATTCCTTGGTAATGACTCTAGAACATTCTTCTACCTTGTCAAGATCCAATCAGAACTAGAAACCCTAAAATAAACTAAACAGGGTAGGTGGCAAAGTTAATTTAAAAGCATAAAAAGATATGATTTAATTTATTATGTCATTTTTTATTGGTAGAATTATTTTTGGATCTAGCTTCTGGCCATATGTAAATTTAATAAGCAGGCCTTCCATGTCTTCATCCAAGATATATTCTTTCCATATTGGAAAGAATATGTTCTGAGCCAGCCCTGGGGGAAATCCTTAGAAATTTCCTGTCAGGTTTATAGTGGTCCACTGTTCAGTAGCTTTTGGGCGTGGCTGTTTATCCAAACACCTAGCCATTTAATTGCAGTATTATTTAGTTCATATTTTTCTATCTCATCTATAAGGATATTCATTATCTCATTCAACAACCATTTATCAAGCATGTCTGATGTGTCAGATCCTGTGAAGTGCTGGAATAAGTGACACGTGGCCCTGGCTTCAAGGAAATCAGACTAATCCATGGGCCAGTTGTTGTTAGGTGCTGTCAAGTCACGTCCGACTCATAGAGACCCTGTGTACAACAGACCTAGAACTACCTGACACAGTGTGCCGTGCCTGGCATTATGCCAATGCTGCTCTGCTTTTCATAGGGTTTTCAAAGGCTGATTGTTTGGGGATTATTTTTGGGTGTGGGCTGCCAGGTCCTTCTCCCATTTTTGCAATGCTAGGGATCAAATCCGAGGCCTCAGCACAACAGAGCAGCACTCTACCCACTGAGCTAAACCTCAGCCCCTTGGGTTAGTAGGTAATTACAATACAATGTAATAGGTTAGCTTTACTCCCATGAGATTTCACTTATGTGGACATTTTGCTGAAAATCTGTTATGACTTCTCTATTATTTTCTATTTACCCATTTAATTAGCATGCCAAAAAAGCAACAGCATGACTTTCCCATGGAACCCATATGATTCCAAGTGAGCCCTGTTTCTTTTTAAGAGCCTCACCAGCCATGTTTTCAATGACGTTTTAGTACCTGCCCAGAATCAATGTATTCCTTATAATCATAGATTTAAATGTTTCTACTATTGGAACATTCACTTTCTTAAAAAGGTCTAAGTCATCTATCAAAATTATATTGTGAGTCAAAGGATATCTGTGATCACTTATCACTTATCACTTATCTTATTGATCTTATTGATCACTTATCAATGATTCCTCATAACTAGTTTAAAAGAATTTACCTGGAATGTGCAACTGAGTGCAGAGATTCCCAACCTTTTTCATGTTACAACACAGTGAGAAAATGCTCATGTCTGTAGAAAGACTGAGGTGAGATAACCTGCATCTAACTCACAACATAATAAGACCTCAAAATGAGGCTCAGTTTCATCAGGCAACATATATTGCATACTTACTATGTTGAAAGCAACTGTGCTAGCTCAGGACAGCCTACCTAACAGATGGATGTTACAATTCCTATTCTTACAGCGTTGGGATCATGAACGTGCTGAATACCTTGGGGCTAGGTTTCTGAGATTATTACCTCCTATCACTTTCTACTTCCCTTTTTGGCAAAAGTTGTAACTTAGGCAAAGCTCTAACAGGAAGGGGGGGGCGGGCAGATATAAAATATAATCAGAAATTGGGAGAAACATTTTTATGAGCAAAGCAAATGAAGAGAGTTTTCTAGGAGTAGAAACTGCTGGGTCTAGGAACACAGATTCTTCTCAGTGAGGCGAAGGAGCTGTTTTGCAGAATAAAAATAAGGACATCTGTTGATTTCTATCATCTAAAAGCGGAGTTTGAGCAGAACATTCCAGTACAGGTTTTCTTCCCTCTCTTAAAGTCATAGTTTAAGGTTCTAATACTTTCAAAAATCATCAATTGTGCAAGTAAATCCACACAGAAGAATTTTATGCAGATTTTCAGGGGCACAGATGCCTCCAGCTGGACTCCTAGATACAAACAGAACCCCCAAAGAGGGAGTGTATACCCACTTGTTATTTGCTTGTAGAGTAAAAAATGCTTTTGCAGGAACATTATAACAAGAAATACCTAAGGGCTTAAATTATCTGGTAGTTAACACAATGGTATGCAAATCAATCTAACTAAACAAATAATAAACACATGGACACCAAAAAGCAAAACAAATCATTAATTATAAAGTAAATAAACATTAGTTGTCCTTTAAAACAAGATTGTGTCCTAGGGGAAATGCAGATGAAAATTCTCCTGAGGTTTCCTCCAAGTGGGGGTGGGGGTGACCTTAAAGCCCTTTCTGGCTCTGATTAGATATAAATATAGCTTGAAATGCTTTTCCTCCATATTTACAAGGCAAAAAAGTGAAAGGGGACTTCTTTTGCTGAAAGTCGTATATACGACGTAATTCATTTATACCTTTGACAAATAGACACTTTCTGTGTCCCAGGAACTTGTAAAGTATTCCAGCTAGAACGCAACTCAGGGATGAGGTCTCCCCGTGTATGAAACCAGCATTCCAGATGGGAAAAGAAAAACAGCCAGGCCGGCCATTTGGGATTCTAACAAACAGGAGGAGGGAAGCAGGGGGCTGGGCAGGAGAATAATGGAGATGTCAGGTGGGTGGACACTCTCCTACCTTAGGGGAGGGAAGGCAGCAGGCAGCCTGCCTCCCTGCCTCCCACTCTCCTTCCACATTTACAGATTTGTTGATAGGAAATGAAGAGTAGGCAGGGAGGAAGCAGACTAGCTGCATGGAAGGTTGAGAGGGAGCTCAGGGCAGCCTGTCTGATGGAGGGGAAGGGCGACGAGGATTGATCTCAGATGAGGGGTGGAGTGGGGGATGAACGGGGACAGGACGGAGTCTTCCATGCAGAGGGAACTCTCTTTGCAAAAAGCCCCAGGTAGCAGAGAGCTCAGTGCACTGGGAACAGCAGGTGGCTTGGGAGGTTGGATTATAAAGAGATGGGGGAGGGAGAAGCCTGGGTGGATGTGGAGGGATGAAGCCATCAACAAGGGCTAGATTATGAAGAGCAATCAGCTCAGGGGTGTGGATGTGGTCCAGTGGCAAGGAGGAAGCAGGAAAAGCATGGGGGAGGGGGCGGCCAGGAGAAGAAAGCTTTGGGTCTACCCTGAGGAATGCTGCCGAATCGCCTAGGAGCTTGGCCCTTTGGGCCAATGAGTGATGCGTTCCTGACGGGATCAGGGAAAGGGAAGGAGGTGAGGAGAGGAGCCCCAGGACCCCTTCCTCTTTCCAGAGACCCTCTTACCACAAGGGTCTCTGGAACACCCCTCCCTCTTCCCCCAGCATTCAGCAGCCTCTGGTGGTGAGAGGAACAGGTCACAGGACAAGAGAAGCCACTGGGCTAGGTGGCCTTCCTGGACTCTAAGATTAGAAGCCAGCTCGTGCCTTCGCGCATTCTCCCGTTTATTTGCTAGAGAAGGGAGCCAGAGAAGGAACGCGTTTCCTTCCCTCATCTACCATATGGTTGGTGTTCCCATCTAAGCAATATGCCTTAATATAGTACCACACCTCACAAAGGCTAAAGGAGTCAAGGATGCTTTATTGCTAGTTCTTTACTGTGCTCTTTAACAGACTGTATCTTCCAAAACGATCACTGACACAGGCTTGATCTTCTACAACTGACTCAGCTCCCCTAACATGACGCCACCTTGACCTTAGCAGGTTCAGTAGTGCCAACTCCAAGACCCTTCCTCAGATCTTTTACAGAATTGGCATTTCCACATACCTGGCCCAGCCAAAGACAAGACTAAGAGGGAAAGTATGTCACAGGTCCGTGTGTTTGCACAGAAGAAAGACGCAGATGCCTTCTTCAGCTGGCAGGAAGGTAAATGTAATGGTGAACAGATTTGCTTCCTCCTATTAGACTTCAGAAGGGGCTGGGATTTAGCTCAGTTGGTAGAGTGCTGCGCTGCAGTCTCTGAGGTCCTGAGTTCAATTCCCAGCACCGCAAAAATGGGAGAAGGACCTGGCAATCCACTCCCAAGGCAATCCCAAAACAATCAGCCATTGAAAACCTTATGAGGGTCGCTATGAGTTGGATACCGACTTGACGGTACCTAACAACAACAACAACAATTAGACTTCAGAACCACTCTTTGACTTCCTGGAGAGGAAGAGAATTCTAGAAATATATACAGTAGTCTCACAGTAAGGATATAGGTTCCAAACTCTCTTCAAAATCATTTTTGATAGGGATAGGCACCCTGGCATAGGCCTGTGATCCCAAAGACTAGGAGGCTGAGGCAGGAGGATTGCGATTTTGAGGCCAGAGGCAGCCCATACAACATAGCAAGACTATAATAAAATTTCAAAATGTAAAAAGGGGCTGTGAGTACAGCTCAGTGGTATAGCACTTGCTTATAGTATACACAAGGCTGTGGTTTCAATTCTCAGTTCTAAAGGGAAAGGAAGATGGAGGAGGAGGAAAGGGGTGGAGGAGGAGGAGGAGGAGAAAGAAAAAAGTAGAAGTAGTAGCAGCAGCAGTAGCAGTAGCAGTGCTATAGGGCTGTAGAGCTCAGGGGTAGAGTGTTTGCGTAGCGTGTGGAGCCCTGGGTTCCATTCTCAGCACCAGAAAGAAATAAAAGAACAAGGCATGGTTTTAATTTTCTGCTGCTTTTCCAGATGCCTATTCTGTTGGTGCTCAGTGGCTCCTCATATTGACTGAGCAAGAAAATTTAAGTATAATGGAAACACGGCCAGTATCCTGAGAATATGTGAACATTATCTAATCTGCGCTGAAAACAGCAGACAGAAGGCAAGATGCCAGAATCAAGATTTCTAACTGAAAATCACTGTGAAACAATATGAAAAGCCCCCGATGTGGAGAAATCTGGGTTCAAATTCCCATTCCCATATCTGTTGGCTCTATAAATCAGTCTGCATTTTCATCGATAAAAACTGTGTGTGTGTGTGTGTGTGTGTGTGTGTGTGTGTGTGTGTGTGTGTGTGTGTGTGAGGGGGGGGAGGGGCATTCCTTAAAGGATTCTGAAGAGAACCCAATGAGCTACCATTGTAAAATACCTGGAATAAACTGGGCTCAGTGGCGCATGCCTGTAATCCCAGCCACTTGGGAGGCAAAGGCAGGACTGTAAATTCGAGGCCAGAGGCAGTCTGCATAACCTAGTGAAACCCTGTCTCAAAGTAAAAATTAAAAATGGCCTAGGTGTGCAGCCCAGTGGCAGAGAACTTGCAAAGTATGTGCAAGGCCCCAAGTACTGAAAATTACAAAATAAAAGAGAAACCTGGAGTAGTGCCTACTAAAATAAAATATATGTTAGCAAGGATTGTAAGAACTTTAAGGAATCAGTAAGATGAGAAGCATTTTATGGATGGAAGGGGTGACAATCACTCAATGTGAATGTTTTCATGTCACTGATTGAGACACCGAAAAGTCCTTACCATAAAATGTTATATGTATTTTACCACAATTAACAACAACAACAAAAAAACTCCAAAGACTATTGGAAAAGTATATAAAATGTCTGCATGGGGAAACTAGTACAGGAATCAAGAAGGAGATTTCTTCTATTTTAAACAGGATGGTTTTCTTCCAAGCCTACTAAATTGTTTCTCATTACTGTTGTTGTTGTTAGGTACTATCAAGTCAGGTCCGACTCATAGCAACCCTCATAGAGTTTTCAATGGCTGTTTCAAGATTGCTTTGGGAGTGGATTACCATATCCTTCTCCTGTTTTTGTGGTGTTGGGGATCAAACCTAGGGTCTCAGAGCGCAGCATGGCACTCTACCAAGCTAAATCCCAGACCCTCTCATGACTGAAGTATGCATTTTAAGTAGTGAATTGTTACCAATAAAAATTCGAACAGAGTATTATTTAAATATAAAAACAAAACACTAAGTTTTATCAGTAAACATGCATTTAGAAGGGAAGGAAGAAAAGAATAAGCCAGGTGCAGTGGTGCACACCTGTAATGCCAGTGACTCAGGAGACAGAGGCAGGAGGATCAAAAGTTCAAGGCCAGAGGCAGCCTGTGTAACTTAGAGAGACCCTGCCTCAAAATAAAAACAAAAAATGGACTGGGGGTGCTTCCCAGTGGTAGAGCACTTGCAAAGCAATGCGTGTGGCTCTGGGTCCAATCCTCTAGTATTGCAAAAAGGGAAGAAAAAAAAAGAATTATTATGAGATAAAAGCCCCCTTTATTTTCATAGGCCACTTGCTCCTATTCTCAATGTAGGTTGAACATTTAAAAATAAAATCAGTTTTACCAATTCAAATATGCAGGCCTCATTTTTACCACTGGCACTTGCAGGACCATGCACCAAAGATGTGAAAGGCAGCCTTCAACCTTCCCCAGGGAGATGCCCAGGGGCCCTCCCCTCTTTTAAAAGTGTGTTCATCCATCCACCTGCCCCACATTGCAGTTCCTCGGGGACAGGATCTCCTGCACTCTGACCCAGGCTCAGAGGACACACAACCAAAAATTAGTGAGTGAGTAAGACATTACGTCTAATCTGTTTCCAATGATGAAGTCTCAACAGTTTTGCATGAAGTCAGGTGCCTTGCTGATTAAAACGAACAACTTAAAGCGCACTGAAAATCTGGAAAAGGCAGAAAATGAATGCCTGCTTTGGCAGGGCTGAAATCCCAAGAGATGATGACTCTCGGTGGTGCTGTCCAGCACAAGCATAGTCCTGGCCATCCCTGAGCAGTCACGGAGCTGGCACATCTGGGTTCTCAGTACACCAGCCACAGCAAGGCCTCCTCAGCCCCCAAAGCCCTCTCCTCTCTCATGCCCACTCACACAATCCTATCTTATGTTGGTCATGGCTCCCACCAGTTTCTGAAATGGTCTCATTTATTATCCACTCCCTCCATGCCTCCATCCTTGAATGGAAATCTCATCAAATCAGACACTTCTCTGTCTCGTTCACTATCAAATCCTATCTCCTACAGTGCAGTACAGGACATCTGCCAGGTAAATCAATGAGTAAACAGATGAATGAACAAAGACACGAACAGACGACATTCTCATCTCCTGCTTGCATGGTGCCCAAGTCCCACTGAACGTGCCAGAATCCTGGCTATCGTGATAACCTTGAAATGTTCACCTCATGTGACAGGAAGGTCCTCGCCTTGGGGAACCTGGAGACCTTGCTTCTCAGCAGCAGAGAAACATGAAAGCCACTGGGCCCAGAGGAAGAATGTCGTTGTTGTTGTTAGGTGCTGTCGAGTCGAGTCCGACTCCTAGCGACCCTCATAGGGTTTTCAATGTTTCGGGATTGCCTTGGGAGTGGGTTGCCATGTCCTTCTCCCATTTTGCGGTGCTGGGAATCGAACTCAGGACCTCAGAGTCTGCAGAGCAGCGCTCTACCAACTGAGCTAAATCCCAGCGCGTTAGGACGAGGAATAGCTGCAGCGAACTCTAGTGACAAGGGCAAGAAACTCTGGCATGATGGGAAAGTGAAGAATCCTGGTGACACTCCGCATGGGAGTCGGCAGGGTCAGGCTGAGCACCCTAGGAAGCTGGGCAGACCGTGACCAGCACGGACTGAATCTGACAGCAAAAGGCGCATGAGTTCTAGCTGGACAGGGGGCAAGAGTTCATTGGTCCCTTCAACCCTGAAGGATGCAACGAGCTGAGCTGTGTCCCCACTCAAGCATTATTCTAAAGGACAACTGCCAGGAGTACTGGGATGGTCACTTGGGGTCTGTCATATGGCTAAAAACATCTGCAGAAGGATTATGGGAGATATATATTTAGCGGTGCCTCCTGACAAAGCAGGGGTTATTTTGTTTTGTTTTTCTCCTCCCAGATGAACCATCACATAGTCCAACCTGTGTAGCCTGAGAAAGGGCAGAAGCAGGTAAGGAAGGGTGCAGGTAGGGCACAAGGTCATTTACAGATAACGTGGAAAACAACCATTTTCAACCAGGGTGGAGTTAAGTCTTCTTCGAGAAACAAGCCAAAAATTCTTGTGAGTGCATTCCAGTGTGCCCCAGAACCTCAGCAATGTGCCCCAGCCTTCTTCATCACCCATAGCACCCAAGGAGCCCAGGGTACACACAGGGAATCCTCTAGCTAAGGGCAGAGCCAATGAACATTCTTTCTCCATGGACTTCAAAGTTACTGGGGCCAGGGCCTTAAGGAGTCAAGTGATTACCAAAGGTCAGAAGATCCCCAATGACAGTCTGTGTCTGTTTTAAGAATAACTACTTTTCACATGCTTACAGCCATACTACTGTGGTGTCCGATCCCATCAGATCTCGGAAGCTAAGCAGGGTCGGGCCTGGTTAGTACTTGGATGGGAGACCGCCTGGGAACACCAGGTGCTGTAGGCTGGGGAGAAGGACCTGGCAACCCACTCCCAAAACACAATCAGCCACTGAAAACCCTATGAATAGCAGAGAAACAGTGATAATACTGTTTCATCTGTTGTATATAGGGTCACTATGAGTCCGACACTGACTCAGTGGTACCTAACAACAATTTTCACACAGCCTAAGGGACTAAGTTTCTAGAACCACCCTGATTGATCCATTGAAGAATCTAATGATGCCTCCTCTAACAAGCTCATTATGTCCAATGACTCTCTACTGCATCATTGTACTTGAAGTTGACCTTGTCCAGTTCAATCTTCCATGGAGATGGAGAGGAACCAGACAGGAACCTCATTCAGTTGAGGATCACAGTTGCTTTACCCTCCACTGCTGCCTCTTCCGTTATGCATATCCCATGGGATGACTAACGCATCGTCTCATTTCTGTCTTTGCTCTTCCCTGCTATTTCAATTTCTCCACGTTTTTCCTCAAGGGTGGTGGCCAAAACTAAGTATGATTCTCCAGTGATTGGACAAATGCCAACAATGGAGGAAGAAGATCACACTCAGCTCCTTTATACCTACCAGAGCAGAAATACCTGACTCACTAGAGGTTGGCTTCTTGGAGTCTCCCAAGGGGAGATCCACACATTGGGAAACACCCCATCTTATAGGCCAGGCATGAGGTAGCATAAAGAGAGAACACCCAAAACACTGCCAGAGGTTGCAGTGTCAGCCTTCCACCCGCTCAGGGGTTCATTTTCTTTATGTCTAAAATGGAAATAAACCTGACTTATTTACAACAAACTGCTGTGAAGTTCAAATAAATGGGCAAAAACTTAAATCAGACACTGGCTTTCAATGTCCTCCCCTGCAATTAGAATATCATCCAGTCAGTCTCCTGACAATGCCTGCGTGATCCACCCCTGCCAGCCATTCTAATCACTCATTTCCTCCGCTTCATGCTATTCTCCAACAATCTAACGTGGTTCCTCTCTTGGGGTTTTTACATAAACAACTACTTCCTCTGCCTAGAAGTCTTATCCCCAGATCTTGCATGGCTGGTTCCTCAAATTTCCAGATTCTGCTCAAGAGTCTTCCCCAGCCTCTCTCCCTCCCTATCACCCGAAGCTAGACTGAAGGAAGGGTTTGGGAGCCAGGGTTTGAAGGAGGGAGCTGAATCTTAGCTGCCAAGTTGGCAGGCCATCAAGAAGCTTACAGCAGAGTTCAATGCCCATGATCAACTCGAGACATTGTCCATCCAGCAGAAGAGGTTGGCTCCATTGGCAAAAGCCAACCATTGCATGGTGCTTTAGAGTTTAAGTCATTCACTCATTCATTCTACAAATCATTGAGAAACACCTTCTGCTTGCCAGAGCTGGAGAGAGAGAGAGAGTTTTTTTTCCCTTGCAGTCATTTTATTCTAGCCGGTAACCTTCCACACAGTGGTGGATGCATTTCCCCCAGCCACTCAACCCCATCACAAGTATTTTCTTCTTAGCACTTAACTAGGATCAATAGTTTCAACTGTTTACTAAGATTCACCAACCCCCTTAAAGTATTTACTCCCAAAGTCATTACTTAGCTCAATGATAAAAATGTTACACATGCAAAAATATCAAGGCTCTGTCTGTGCCCATTTCTGAACCCCTCAATCACTACCCACTTTCAAAACAATGTCATCCCCACACCATCAGAAGTTCCCTTACCTTGCTTTTGTTATTTATGCTGGAAAATAACAAACCACCAAGCACTGGGAAGGAATCCTTGCTTTCTTCTCTCAAAGAACTTTCCCTCTGTTGTAGGGTAGGGGACTGCATCATCCTCTCCCCTTATTCACCAGTCTTAGGTGTCCCCGCCACTGCCTCACACCCTAAAAATAGCACCTCTGAAGCACTACCGTGTGTAGTGCAGGAAGTGGGTCCAATAGGAACTTCAAGAAGGGACATGAGAGGGAAAGGAAGCCATCAGTGCAAGTGCCATTTATAGGTAAAGAAATTCAATCTTCCTGGACAGAACTTGGGTGTGAAAAGAAGTCATGGTATATATGTAAGGGACGTGGAGGGAGGAGGGCCCAAGAGGGAAATGCAAGAGAAGGTCCCAAGGCAGAAATGATGCCACTAGGGAAGAGATGCTGGGCAAAGGAAGGGGCATTCGAGTTAAGTAACCAGGCTATGAATGGCTCCCAATGTCAAGGTGAAGAATCTAGGCTGTTTTTAGGGTCCTACATCCTTAGAGTGGGAAAGAACTACAGAAGTGGTCTAGTCAAACTATACCAAGAAGCAAGATAAAAAGCCTGATGTGTGTGAAGCTCCGATGTCCTTCTACCTGCGGGGACAAAGCCTTCCCTCTGTCCACCTGTGGCAACCGGCCACCAGACTCATCACGGACCCCTCTTACTCTTCATTCATGGCACCGGAAGACACCAACAACATGATTAAAGACGGTTGTATGCATAGGACCACGCTGAGGTCCCTCGGTTTTAATGATGCTTCCAATGAACACTGGGTTGAGCTCAGAAAAAAATGAAACCTTGGAACAAAATCAACAAATGTATGGTTAAAAAAGAATAGGTTAGAAACGGTAAGAGTTACTGTACAACAATTTTCTGCAAGATATCGTGGAGACTGAAATAAAACTACAGGTAGAGAATAGGTTGTTGTCTGTAATAACTGTTCCCAAGACCTTTCCATGTAATAAGTTCATCACTTACTAGCTACACTGGGACCCCTCGCCATGCTGTGCATGATATTCTGCCAGTCTACATACGGGAACAACAAAGGAGAGTCTGGAAGCAAGGACAGCCCTCTTGTCTCCCTTTCTTTATCTGTTTTACTTTATATGTAAGTGTCTTTATTGTAAGCTAGGTTTTCAATACCTTGGAACAAGATGTTTTCACTACATCAAGTGCAAAGTTTATTATATAAAGTTACAGTATCAGAACTCACAATAAAATAAATTCCCTGGTAAATTAAACACAAGAGTGATATTTTGTTTTGTTTTTAACTAGCAAAACCTCAGCATCTAACAGAAAGATCTCATTTATTTTAAGTGCAGATAGTTATTTCTCTGTGGTTCTCTGTTTGCTCCATAGATCCATGATCCTTTATAGAACTGAGTGGAAAGGCTAGGAGACCAGGAATGTTTGTTGCACTCCTAAATATAATGCTGAACATGTTACCTCTTCCAAGGTAAACTGCACTGAAATTATTTCCTGCCTGCCTGCCACTATTTTCCTGGGCTCAAAGACATCCTCTCGTGGCAGCCTCCTTCATAGGTCAGACCAGAGGTGTGCACCACTGCACCTGACTCAAGAAATTATTTCCTAATTATGAATTTTGACCTTCAATAAGTACTATGAAAAAAATACAAGATATGAAAAGTTTCTTTCCAGTCTCCCTGGAAAGAAACCATTGTAGATTTTTATATATGAAGCTCTGGCCCCATTCAGAGTGGAAAGGTAACATCAATTCACTCCAAAGGGCAGGAAGGGATAGCCTGGGAATAAAGTGGGGGACAGGAACCAGATGGGACCTTTCCACAGAGTGTAGAGGACGACATAATGTGGCCAAACTATTTACTTCATTTCCTCCAACAAAAGCTGCTCCGATGTGGGCCTCCATGTGGCGGGGAGAACATTTTCATTAAGTCCAGAGCAGTCCAGGTACACGCCCTAAGTAAAACATACAAGAGGGACACAGGGCTGCCAGACACCACAGACAGTGATCAGCAGGTACAGAAAAGATGCCAAAGGGGCAGCAGTCAAGAATTCAAGCATCAACCCTGGGTCCTGGAAATAAGGCAAATAAAATCAATCAGGCATCAATGCTGAAAGACTCTGGGCCAGTGTGAAGGATCCACATATCCTGCAATTAATACATGCATAATTACCAAAGATTTTTGACTGAACAGGAGCCGACAGTGAGCAGCAAAGCCCAGTAATTAAGAGCATGGACTTCAGCCACACTGTGTAGATCTCAATCCCAGGTCCACCAACTCCACCTGTGGGAACATGGGCAACTAATTTGCCCTTTCTGGACCTATTATGGAAATAATAATAGTAGCAACCCTTTAGGTTTTCCTGAGGACCAAACGTGTTTGTTTATATGAGGAACTTGGAGCAGAATAAGCATGTGTTTGTCACATGAATAAGTACTTCTTGGTGGTGAATTTAAGGGAGAAAAGATTGGGAGGGAAGAGAAACCCCAGGAACACGTGGCAGAGTAGTCTGTTTGACTGCATCTGGTTTTTCATGTGGACTGAAGTGTCAATTGGCACAGCACTGAACTATTCCATTTAGGAGAAGCTTCGTGGAGGGACTGTAACAATCCCACAGGATGGGGCACCCAAGAAAAGCGCAGGAGGACAGAACCGGCCGCCGGAGGGAATGGGGCAAATCGGTATGAAGGTAGAGAGCTTCGGCTACTGGTTCAGGGATGTGAGTTGAATCCAAGAAGAGAATCAAGGGGCAAATTATTTAGCCTAAATCCTGCTTTCCTCAACTATAACAATGAGTCGATTCTTGGGATATACCTCGTGGAGCTGCTGATCAGCATTAAACAAAATGATGTGATATAACAGTACTTTAAGAATATAAAGGGCTGGGATTTAGCTCAGTTGGTAGAGCCCTGCACTGCAGTCTCTGAGGTCCTGAGTTCAATTCCCAGCACAGCAAAAATGGGAGAAGGGTCTGGCAATCCACTCCCAAGGCAATCCCAAAACAGTCAGCCATTGAAAACCCTATGAGGGTTACTATGAGTCGGATACCGACCCCACAGCACCTAACAACAACATAAGAATATAATGGGCGAAGGATGTGGCAATCCACTCTTGAAGCAATCTCGAAAACAATCAGCCATTGAAAACCCTATGAGGATTTCTATGAGTTGGACCAGACTCAATGGCAACCTAACATCAACAACAACAACAACAATATAATAACATTAATGCTATCGTTTGGGTAAGTGTCCCCAGAGGCTCATCTGTTAAAGGCTTGGTCACCACCCCATAGCATGGTTGAGAGCTGGTGGAAGCTCAGAGACGGAATTTACTTGAAAATCTTCTAGTCATATGGGGTCATGTCCTTGAAGGAAACACTGGAACGCTGGTCCCTGCTCTTTCTCTCTTTGCTTTGGGGCTGCCTATTCCCCACCACAGTATACTGTCTTACCACATGCCCACAAGCAACACAGTCAACTGACCATACACTGAAACCATGAACCAAAATAAACCTTCCCTCCTTATAAGTTAATTATCTCAAGTATTTTGATACAGTACCGGAAAGCTGACTAACAGAGTTATATACCACAAATATAATAATATGAAGGGCTTAGTAGGCTTTCTGGCATAGTACTGAATCAGCACTGAGGCCAGTGTTATTATGAAGTTACATGTTCTCATAAATTTTAAACATCTCAAGAGGAAAGAGGAAGTCAGTTACTTGTACTCAGATTTGCTCATTTATTCATTCATGGGTACAATGATAGGAGCTAGCAACACAGTGGGACACAGGAAGCATAATCTTTGCCCTCGTGAGAGACAGACATTACTCCATGAATCACACCAAGGACATGTACTGAACTGGGAAGGAGCCTAAAAAGAAAGCTCAGGGGAGAATGTGCACCAGGGCCCTGACCCAGCACCTGGGTTTACTGTTATGAACATTGTCTGTTTTCATCTTTACAGCCTGGTTTCAGGACAAAAGATAATAACTCATCCCTATGAAAGGTGCATCCTATGAGGAACTGGGCTGTCTTTTTCCTTAGCCACAAAGCTAGGAAGCTCCACGCTGGGCCTAGAACCCAAGACTTCTGACTGGCATGTCAGCTCTTCCCTCCTTAAGCGGGCCAATGAGGCCACCCTGTTCCCCTTCACCCCCCTCTCTGTGCTTCCATTTCTGGGTGGCCATGTCCTCAATGAGCAGTCTTCATGCAAGCTCTGAGTCAGAACCCCATGGCAAGGGCTCCCCACAAAGACAGGGGCTTCCACTTCCTACAGAGGTGTGGACTCCTCTGTCCTTTACAGGGTTAAAATCAGAATCCTGGAAAAAGAGCGAGTGGAGATGGGTCACAGTGCTTCATAAAGCCCATTTGGGCACTACCCTCTGTGGTCCAGAGGAGAAACACTCTGAGCCTCGAAGGGCCCCAAGAACAGAACATTTTGCTCCGGAAAGAAAAAAACCTCTCCTATCAGTCAAGTGCACAATGAGCTGTTCCCCTGTCGGAGATCCTCCAGGACATACGTGGATATCGACAGCGTTTTGTTGAAGAAATAATCGCCTCTGTCTCAAGAAGGATTTCTGAGATTTGTGGATACAAACTCCAATCAAAGCCATTGTTGCCCCACGGAAAAGCAGATGCACGATGCTCCTTGGCCAACCTGGGAGTCTGTGGTTGCACTCCTGTTCTTCACTTGACTTTAAAAATAATCTGGCACCATTTATCAAAATTCACTATTGAAAATGTAATCATGTCAGAGCAAATCCACTGCTTAAAATAAAGCAACTGCTCAGCCTCCCGGGATGCTAGTTTTCTCACTTGGAAAATGGAGAGGATTTTCAGTGCTTGGTTAGAGTGTAAATTACAACAAACTTTCAGAAAATTAATCTGAAAATATCCATTAAAATGTAAAACATTCACACCTTTAACCCTACAATACTATTTATGGGACCCTTTCTATAGAAATAAAAGAACCTAGTATAAAAGAATACATGTAGCCAGGTGCAGTGGCACACACCTGTAATCCCAGTGGCTCGGGAGGCGGAGGCGGGAGGATCTCAAGTTGGAGACCAGAGGCAGTCTGTGTAACTTAGCGAGACCCTGTCTCAAAAAGTAAAAAATAAAAAATAAAAAATAAATGGGCTGGGGGTGCAGCTCAGTGGTCCAGCACCTGCAAAGCATGCAGGTGCAAGGCCCTGGGTTCAAGCCCCAGTACCATGTAAAAAAAAAAAAAAAAAAAAAACATGTAGAGGGATATTTACCCAAGCATTATGTTTAGAGATTAAAAATAAGCAAATATACAGAAACAACCTGAGAGTCCATCAATCAGGAAACGGGTGAAGAAATTATAATATATTCATATCATATTGTACCATGGAGACATTATTAAAAAGAATTGAGAGCCTTTCACTAAACATAACAGAAGAGACAAAGAATAGGAGAAGTGACTGTTACGAAGATAGGTCAATGAACCTGGAAGAAGAAAAGCAGATGGATAAGATGTAGCTGATTTGGAAGAGGAGAAAATCTAAAATGGTAAATCCACAGGTGGGATGGTGGCAAGCAAACAAAAACAAGGTTGGTCTGCCTCCCAGAGCCCCAGAAGGCTCAGGAACTGAAAGTATCAGGTACCTGCAAAGACTGGGCCAAACTCAGAACTCGATCAGTGTCTATAAGGACCACCCAGACACTGAAGAGGCTGCCTCCTATTCTGAAACACGCCCAGAGAAGAAGCCACAGGTTGCTCTCTAGAGAGACAAAGTTGGCAGCCACAGATATAGCTCAGGGGTGATTAAATCACTTCAGAGGAAACAAGTAAATGAACAAAAGTCCCTCTCCAGCTCACCCTCTGTCCCACCAAACAAATATACACTAAAGTTTATAATAGCTTCATTCATAACTGCCAAAATGGGGACAAAACTAAGATGTCCTCCAACAGGTGAGTGGTATGCAAGGGGATACGACTCAGCACTAAAAACAAATGAATTATCAAGCCACAGAAAGACATAAGGGAAAATTAACTGAATATTACTAAGGAAAAGAAGGCAATTTCAAAAGGCTACTCATCTGATTTCAACTATATGACATTGTAGAAAAGGCAAAACTATGAAGACAATCCCCCACATCTGTCAGCTTATCATGCTGTGGGGACTTGCGTGTTGCTGTGATGCTGAAAGCCACGCCAATGGTATTTCAGATATCAGCAGGGCCACCCATGGTGGACAGGTTTCAGCTGAGCTTTCAGACTAAGACAGACTAGGGAGAAGGACATGGCAGCCCACTCCCAAAACAGTCATTGAAAAACCCAATGAATAGCAGGGAAGCACTGTCAAATATAGCGCCAGAAAATGAGCCTCCCAGGCTGGAAGGCTTTCAAGAAATGATTGTGGAAGAGTTGCCACCTCAAAGTAGAACTGATCTTAGCAATGGGAATGGAGTAAAGCCCCTGGGACCTCTTTTCGATGATGTGGCATGATTCAAAATGAGAAGAAATATAGTGGCTGCAACCCTGGGCTTAAACATAAAAAGATCATACGCATGGCACAGAGTTGGGGAATGTTTCATTCTGTTGTATATAAGGTCGTTATGAGTTGGATCTGACTAGACAGCACCTAATGACAAAACAATGGAGAAAATAAAAATATGTATCAGTGGATGCCAGAAGCTGGGGAAAAGGGGGCAGGGAGAGAGGAAGAGGTAGAAAAAAAGATTTTTAGGGCAGTGAAACTACTCTGTATGATACTTTAGTGGTAGAAACATGTCACTATGCATTTGTCCAAAACCATACAGTGTTCTACACAAAGAGCAAATCCCAATGTAAACTGTGGACTTCAGTCAATAATAATGTATCAACAATGGCTTATCAATTGCAATACAACTGTCACCCTAATGCAAGATGTTAGTTGCAGGAGAAATTGTTCATGGTATTCTTTGGAAACCCTCTGTACTTTACACGTAATTTTTTTTGAAAATCTAAAACTCCTTTAAAAAAAAAAAGCATACTAATCCAAAGCATGCACACACACATGCATGCACAGACACACAGAAAATAAGTCACAACTACCTGTGCTAGAATGATTAAAATGAAAAGACTTGCGATGCTAAATATTGCAGAGCACCTAGAATTCTTTTATGCTATCACTTGTTATTGTTGTTAGGTGCTGTCAAGTAGGTATCTGACTCATAGCGACCCTACGTACAACAGGGGAAACACTATTGTCAGTGCTTCTCTGCTGTTTATAGAGTTTTTAATGGCGGACTGATTTTTGGGAGTGGATTGCTGGGTCCCTCTTGAAAGCCTATACCACCTGGTGTTCCCAGGTGGTCTCCCATTCAAGTACTAATCAGGCCCAACCCTGCTTGGCTTCTGAGAGATGTGACAGGATCAGAAGCCACAGGGCTAAGGCTGCAGGCCATTATGTTATCACTGTTGTTGTTGTTGTTAGGTGCCGTCGAGTCGGTATCCGACTCATAGCGACCCCCTGTACAACAGGGGAAACACTATTGTCAGTGCTTCTCTGCCGTTCATGGGGTTTTCAATGGCAGATTGATTTTTGGGAGGGGGTTGCCAGGTCCTTCTCCCAAGCCTACAGCTTCTGGTGTTCCCAGGAGGTCTCCCATCCAGGTACTAACCAGGCCCGACCCTGCTTAGCTTCCGAGATCTGATGGGATCGGATGCCACAGGGCTACCGCTGCAGGTTATCACTAGGGGGATGAAAATGGTACATCTGTAAGAGTGTAACAGAGTAAAAAAAAATTCAAGAATGTGAGCTTCCGAGGAAGCCCTCTGACTTGTGCTTCACTAAATGGCCTACTCCCCCTCTGATCAACTTTTCATACGCAGTGTAAACAATCCTGCCTCCCTTCCTTTAATCTTTAGCAAAAGAGAAACATGGGTGCCCCTCCCTTGTCCCCATCACTCTTTTCCACTTGTAAAATCAGGGTGTCTCACAGGCCAGGGAGCCCAGAACACCTATGCAATGCACCTGAAGACGAAGAACTCTGCCAAGCAGGGGAAAAGATGACCATTTCTCACTTTTCATAACAGCTCTAATTCTTTTTTGCCCTTTTGAAAATGGAGGATCTTGGAGACGGAATGTCACCCCCTTTTCCTCAAGCCTAGATTTGAATTAAAACCGTCACCTCCACCAAACTCTGCCTCCATATTTCTGGGAGAAGGCAGCAAGCAGCTAAATCTCTGGGCTCCAGTTACTGCTTGGTAACTGAATCTCAGGGCACCGTTTACCACTTCGGCGAGCTGGGCTGGAGGAAGGGCCCAGGGCCCCGGATGACATGGACCCTCTTGGTTTCTACCAGGGAACCACAGCTGCTTGGGAAAAAGGGACTTGAGAAGCTACCTGTGAGGAGTCAGCCCCACAGATGAGATACCAGGGAAATCCCAGCAGCTACTGGGATTATTAATCCCAGGATCCTGTCCCTTCTCCTACCTAGGGCACTGGCTACCTATAATGCTACTGGGAAGTGTATTAATCCTAGGATCCTGTCCCTTCTCCTACCTGTGGCACTGGCTACCTATAATGCATTTTGGAGGGCAGACAAGGTTTTTGT
>VMDO01005711.1:0-37906 GCA_007922755.1 Pedetes capensis | reverse complement strand
TCCAGCCCGGTTGGGGCAGGACCCCAGTCATCAGTTATGGGAAATCTCTGTGAGGACTTGCATATGGTTGTTTAGGGGATTATGCTCTGTGTTAGAACATTCTTGTGTATCATTTTGTGTACCACTCTGTTAATGTATGTCTGTTATGGTTGATTTAAGGAAATAACCTGATTGTTGCAATGACAGTAAAACTGTTCATTGGAAGAATATTTGTTGGCTTGATTTCGCCTTTTGTTGATCTCTTCTTGTAACTGTTTTGTTTTTTCCTATTTCCAGGATGGGTGGCTCTGCTTTGATATCAACTGGGAGCCCCCTGAGCTGCATACTAGTGAATTGGGCAGATGATAGCTGTGGTTCTTTGACTGTTGTTGTTGTTAGGTCCTGTCCAGTCAAATCTGACTCATAGCGACCCTCATAGGGTTTCCAATGGCTGATTGTTTGGAGATTGCTTTGGGAGTGGCCACATCCTTCTCCCATTTTTGAGGTGCAAGGGATGGAACCCAGGTCCTGAGAGAGTGCCGAATGGCTCTCTACCAACTGAGCAAAATCTCAGCCCTAGTTCCATGGCTAGGAAAATTTTAACATATTATTGTAACACTTGATGGCCCATGTACATATTAGACCCTGGGGAGACATGGCCACTTGATGGTTCTTTAAATTATCACATCATTTCACAATTAGAAGTGTTTTGTCAAAAAACAGGCCAATGGGATGAACTGTCTTATATACAGGTTTTCATGCTGTTGCATAATGAGGCCTCTAAGAAAGACAGAACTAAAGCTGGACGCAGTGGCACACACCTGTAATCCCAGCGACTCAGGAGGCTGAGCATCACAGGAGCATCACAGGTTCAAGGCCAGAGGTAGCCTGTATAATTTAGCTAGACCCTGTCTCAAAATAAAAAATAGAAAGTGGGCTGGGGGAGCAGCCCAGTGGTAGAGCACTTTCAATGTATGTGCAAGGCCCTAGGTTGAACTCCCAAGTATCCCCCTCCCCCAAAAAAAGAAAGAGGAAACTAAATGGATGGTCCCAAGAGTGGGGAAAGATTTCATTTGCCTCCAGGACAGGAAAGCTCAGGAAGACAGGGAATATGAAGGAATCGGCTATTTTAATGCTTGGTCAGTGTGGCACCCACAGCAGCACTGGCACCATCAGCTTGTGCTGGCAGAAGAGGTGCCAATGGATCTTGGCCTCCACCACTACACGAGAATGAAGGGGAAATGGTCTCCCCCTCTAAGACCCAACAGGGTACCCAATTTGTCCACAGAGCATCCCATTTGGGGGCAGGGTAATATCCTTAAAGACAGGACCCAGTCAGAGGACTAATCAAGAATGGGCAGCTGGCAGGATAATCCTGGGCTAACAGCCCTTTCCTAACTTCGGATAGTTAAACTGGAAAGGCACCATTCTTATGTACAGAGATAATCCACAGAAAAGAATTGCTTGTTTTGTCTCTATCTTTGCCACTCACGATCGTACCTGGGTAAACATTCAAGCCCCTTTAAGTATCTTACTAAGTATAGGAGGCTTGCAGCCATACCACTGTGGCGTCCAATCCTGTCAGATCTTGGAAGCTAAGCAGGGTCAGGCCTGGTTAGTACTTGGATGGGAGACTGCCTGGGAACACCAGGTGCTGTAGGCTGGGGGGAAGGAGCCAGAAACCCACTCCCAAAATACAACCAGCCATTGAAAACCCTATGAATAGCAGAGAAGCACTAATAATAGTGTTTCACTTGTACATAGGGTTGCTATGAGTCAGACACCGACTCAAGGTACCTAACAACAACAGGTACAGGAGAGAAAAGTTTAGTGGCAGGCAGGGTAACTGAGGAGGCACAGCCCCTCCCCCAGGAGGACCCAGCATAGACCCCGAGCCTCCAGAGGCTGTGACTGACAAACTGAAGAGCCCCAGGGGCCCCACTGCTCTTTCAGAGACTTTTGTGTTTTCCCCACAGGAGCCCCAGGTACAACTGAATCAAATGCTGGAGAACCAAGCTCTACACAAAGTGGCAATGGGCCATCTTTTGTTTGCGAGGTTACATAAGGGATAAATAAAGCTTCACAAAGAACTCTGAAATGGCATTCCTCCTGCAGACCCCAGCCCAGGAAAGATGGACCACACATTTTTGTTGTTGTTTTGATTTTTTGTTTTGTTGTGTTTTTTAAAGAAAACACTGGCTAAGCTTTGTCAAGAGACCCATTTAAAATAAAGTTTCCCCTGTGCTTTGTTCAGAATGAGGGCAGCACCTCGCAGTGGACTCTTAGCAACCCTATGTACAAGTGAAACACTATCATTAGTGCTTCTCTGCTATACATAGAGTTTTCAATGGCTGATTGTATTTTGGGAGTGGGTTTCTGGCTCCTGAAGTCCTTTGGAAATTATGTATATGGGAGACCATTTCCAGCCTCTACAGTTAGTGCCTCACCCTGTAACGTACAAGGTGAAGCTGGGGTTAAACAAGATGTAAAATACTACATCAGATGTTAACCACTTTTCATCAGCTTGCCCTTTCCAGGTTCATATATCCAATCCATAAACCACTATCACCCCTTTCAGCCTGGAGATAAGGGGCTGTGAAGAACCCGGAGGATGCAGGGGCCTGGCAAACAGCTGAGTGAAAGGTAGAAGGGCCCAGGTGCTACATTAATTCCCAGCACGCCACTGAAACTCAGGAGTAAAGCCCAGACTCATCATCTATGACAAGCGAACCCCACCAGAGGAAGACTCTCTGACCTGTCCTCCAGCTCTGTGTGGGCTCGCACACCACCACGGACCTCAGGTGTCCATTTGAGGAATCAAGATAACTAAGATAAGGACTTATAAGGATATTAACCCTTGTATTATGTCTTTGCTCTTCACCGTTCTTGCACCTCTCCCTCTCTTCATAATACAAGTCTGGCTGAATAACACCCTGGCAAAACTAATGCAAATCTCTTCAAATTGAGACTTAACCATTGTAAGCTTCACTGGGTTCCTGGCCATGCTGATTCGCTACCACATCCCACATCTGACCTTCCCCATCCTCAGGCTGTTGGGAGTACAATTCTGGTGAAAAACTGAGGATTGAAGCCTACATTACAACTGCCCAACCCTCACCTAAGGTGCCACTTACTCTCTCTTATGTGTCATCTGGTGCTGGATCCATCCTTAATTTTAGAGCTGGGGTCAAGTCTCATAATAATGGCAATAGAGACCTACCTGGGATTTGAAGGCATTATACTATGTGTACAGAAATTACACAAGCAAGCTCTCCAAAGAGCCACCCCCCAAAAGGGAAACAAAATTTACACTTACCACCAGGTCAAAACCTTTCATTCCATAAACTCCTTCCATTGCCCCCACAGAGCAGAAGGCAGCCAATGAGACTGCAGCCCAGTTCCAGAGATAAGGAATGAGGAATTTGCAGTGGGGAAATATAACAGGATAACAAAGCAAAAAAAAAAAAAAAAGAGAGAGAGAGAGAGAAGGAAAAAAAAAAAAAGGAGGGGAGGGGCCAGAGAGCGAGCTCATACCCTAGCTCTCTGAAGGTGCTTTAGCAAATGTCCTAGCTCCTCCTCTGATCACTTATGATATGCAGTATAAACAACCCTGCCTTCCTTTCTTTAATCTTAAGCAGAAAGAAACATGGGTGCCCTCCTTTCTCCCTATCACCTTTTTTCACTTGTAAAATCAATATGTTTCATAGGCCAGGGAGCCCTGACCACCTATGGAAAGCACCTGGAGACAAAGAAGTCTACCAAGCACAGGAAGAGATGACCATTTCCCACCTTTCATAAAAACCCCTAACCCATTTGTCCTTTTGAAAATGGGGGATTAGCCGGGCCCGGTGGCACACAACTGCAATCCCAGAGACTCTGGAGGCAGAGGCGGGAGGATCCCAAGTTCGAGACCAGAGGCAGTCTGCATAATTTAGTGAGACCCTGTCTCAAAAAGAAAAAAAAAAATGGGCTGAGGGTGCAGCTTAATGGTACAACACTTGCAAAACATGCAAGCATGAGGCCCTGGGTTCAACCCCCAGTACTGCCAAAGAAAGAAAAAAGAAAATGGGAGATCTTTGAGACTGAATGTCACCCCCTTTTCCTCAAGCCTAGACTTGAATTAAAATTCTCTCCTTCACCAAACTCTGCTTGCCTGGATATTGGGGAAAGGCAGCAAGTACCAAGTCTCTGGGTGCCAGTTACAGTCACTGAATGGTTTCCAGTTACACGTCTACTCTGGAAAACGGTCAAATACAAACCCACCGAATTACCCAACAATTCTACTCGTAGATATTTACCCTCCCCCCAAACAAGAGCATATATCTACACGAAGACTTGAATACAAATATTCACAACAGCTTTAACAAAAGAGCCCCAAACCAGAAAGACATCAAGTGCTCCTCAGCGGGCGGAGCGGATACTTTATAGTACCCTCATGCGGTGGGATGCCAGTACATAGCGAAGGGCCACCAAAGCAGCATGTGTGAAGCTCGAAATCAGGCTGAGTAAACAAGACCAAACAAAAAAGTACATGCAGTGTGGTTCTAGAACAGGCAAAACTAATTTGTGGTGATAAAAATCACATCATTGGTTACCTGGAATAGGAGGCAGAACAGATGAAACTGTAATATACGCCTTACTACATCTGACTTGTTATGATGAATATATTAATTTTCTCATTTAAAATCCAACAAAAATAACACAAATTGAATACAAGGGATTAGGTTGAATGATCTCCACAGGTCTAATACTGTCTAACTACATGACTTCTGCCTAATCGCTCTACTAAACAGTCCATATTTCCATGATTTACTATAATTTGAAATTTATCCCAGACATGTCCACATTTAATCTTTGCAAATCTTTTAAAACCTCAAGTAAAGACATCTCTGGATTCTATTATGATTTGAGCATACAAGTATTAAAAGAATGAGGCCTTCACAGATTTCCATGAATATAGCTAAACCAGAGAGTTGAGGCAAGCCATGCACCTACACAGTAAGAAGTGGACACGGGGAGAAATCTGCCCGCCAGGGAACCTGTTATGTGTAGGCACAGTCATAGAAACTTTACCTGATAGGACATTCAATTTTCACAACAATTATTAAAGAAGCATGATTTTTTAAAAATTAAGGTTTAAATGCATTCAAAACAAATGGGAAGCATCGGGTACAGTGGTGGTGGTTGTTAGGTGCTGTCGTGTCCAACTCATAACGACCCTCATAGGGTCTTCAATGGCTGACTGTGTTGGGATTGCCTCGGGAGTGGATTGCTACATCCTTTTCCCATGGGTACAGTGTTACACACCTGTAATCCCAGCAACTGGAGAGGTTGAGTCAGGAGAATCATGAGTTGGAGGCCAGAGATACTTGTACAATTTAGTGAGACCTTGTCTAAAAAAATATAAAAGGGACTGGAGGTGTGGCTTAGCAGTGGAGCACTTGCCTAGCAAGCATGTGGCCTTGGGCTCAAAGCCCCCCCAAGGGGTGAAGCAGGAAGTAAACAGGAAGCAACCTCACTAACACTCTGTCCTCTAACCAGAATTCAGCTGTTAGCTAAACTGGCTTACCCTGGATTAAGAAGAGATTCTTTTCTCTAGATTAGGTAGGCTCCCCAGTATGAAAGAAAGGATGATGCTCACAATAGCCAAAAGTTGTTACCAACCTAAATGTCCATTAACAAATAGGTAAGGAAATTCTGCAATATGTGATGAACCTTGAGGACATTGTGCTAAGTAAGTCACTAACAGAAAGACAAATAGTGTATCATTCTACTTGTTGTTAGGTGCTGTGGAGACAGGTCCAACTCATTGTGACCCTATGTACAACAGAACGAAACACTACCCGACACTGTGCCATGCCCAGCACCTATTGTCAGTGGTTCTCTGATACTTATAGAGTTTATAATGGCTGATTGTTTCCAGAGTGGGCTACCAGGTCCTTCTCCCAAGCCTACATCACCTGGTACTCCCAGGTGTCTCCCATCCAAGGACTAACCAGGCCCAACCCTGCTTAGCATCCAAGATCTAACAAGATCAGACACCCGGGTGGTATGGTTGTAAATAGGATTCCACTTAGGTATCTAAAAAGAGTCAAATTCATCGAATCAAAGGGTGGTATGGTAGTTCCCAGGGGCTTATCTAGCCCTTGACAGGAAGGGAGAAATAGAGAGTTATTAATTACAGAGTATAAAGTTTCAGCTAAACAAGATGAGTAAGTTCTGGAGGTCTGCTGTACAACACGGTATGAATAGTCAACAAAAAAACGTACACTTAAAATTTTGTTAAGAGAGTAGATTCTCTGTTCTCAATAAAACAAAATAGGATAAAACAAGAAAATTTACATACACACAGACATACATATCTGGACAAACTCACATGATATAGATCAAAATGCTAATAACTTTTTCTAAGAGGTTGGATAATGGTTTTTTTTTAGTTTTTCTCTTCTTTGCAATTTAGAAAGGTGTTTGAATAAATTTACTGTTTTGTAACATAAAATGCTACTTTGAAAAAAAGAAAGATAAATGAACACACAAAAGGTGCATTACAGCTGGGCATGGTGACCTATGCCTATAAGCCCAGTGACTCAGGAGGCTCAGGCAGAAGGATAGCCAAGTTCAGGGCCAGAGAAGGCCTGTGCAATTTAGTGAGACACTGTCTCAATATTTAAAAAACAATTTATAGAAGGGATGAGGATGTGGCACTGTGGTGGAGTGCTTGCCTGGCATGCACAACACCCTGGGTTCAACTGTCAGTACTGCAAAAACAAACGACAACAACAAAAACACCCACAAAAGAAAATAAACATACAACCACCATATAACCCAGCAACTAAATCCCTGGACATTTATCCCAGAGAAACAAAAATTCATGTTCACTCAAAAACCTGTACACAGATGTTAATAGCAGCTTTATTTTTAATAGCCCCAAACTGGGGATGATCTAGGTGCTCAAACTATGGTATGCCCAGACCATGGGATACCTCGCACATACCCCATACTTCTGCTCAATATGGGCCCCCAGGAAATTTCCCCACAGCTCTAGGTAGGGGATGTACCCAGGTGTCTTCAGGACATTCTTTGTGGAGGCTGGAGTATAAAACAACTCAGATAGTCACCTCTGGGGAGATGGAGAGAAAAAGGGTGGAAGAAGCTGAAACAATACACCAGAATGACAAAGAGTAGCCCGGTCAGATGTTAGCAACAATGCGAATAGAAAATGGTAAGGACAGGAATGTACTCTACAGAATACCATCACCATGGTAATATCATGTAAATTAAACCATGACCAAGGTAATACTATGTAAATTAAACTATTACTATGGTAATACTATGCAAATTAAACCATTACCAAGGTAATGCCATGTAGACTAAACCACTACCATGGTAATACCATGTAAATTAAATCATTACCAAGGTAATGCCATGTAAATTAAACGATTACCATGGTAATGCCATGTAAATCAAACCATTTCCAAGGTAATGCCATGTAAATCAAACCATTACCATGGTAATGCCATGTAAATTAAACCATTACCATGGTAATGCCATGTAAATTAAACCATTAACATGGTAATGCCATGCAAATTCAACCATTACCATGGTAATGCCATGCAAATTAACCCATTACCATGGTAATACCACGTAAATTAAACCATTACCAAGGTAATACTATGCAAATTAAACCATTACCAAAGTAAAGCCACATGAATTAAACCATTACCAAGATAATACTATGCAAATTAAACCATTACCAAAGTAATGTCATGTAGATTAAATCATTATCATGGTAAGACCATGTAAATTAAACCATTACCATGGTAACGCCATGTAAATTAAACTATTACCATAGTAATGTCATGTAAATTAAATCATTACCAAAGCAATACCATGTAAATTAAACCATTACCAAAGTAAAACTATGTAAATTAAACCATTACCATGTTAATACTATGCAAATTAAACCATTACCAAAGTAATACCACATAAATTAAACCATTACCAAGGTAATGCTATGCACATTAAACCATTACCAAGTAATGCTATGTAGATTAAACCATTACCATGGTAATACCATGTAAACTAAACCAATACCAAGGTAATGCCATGTAAATTAAACACACAAATGCATAGCTAATAATAATGTGTTATACCCTTCAAAAGCCTACAGCCATACCACCCTGGCATCAGATCCAGTCTGATCTCCGATACTAAGCAGGGTCTGACCAGTTAGTCCTTGGATGGGAGACCTCCTGAGAATACTGGGTGATACAAGCTTGGGAGAAGGACCGAGAAGCCCACTCCTGAAACAATCAACCATCAAAAAATCTATGAGTAGCAGAGAAGCATTGACAATAGTGCCAGGCATGGCACAGTGTCTGGTACTATTTCATCTGTTATACATAGGGTCGCTATGAGCCAGATCCAACTCAATAGCACCCAATAACAACATTTCAAAAACCCAGACCAAGGCCTGGGAGTGGAGCTCAATGGTTGAGCACATGTGTAGCATGTGCAAGGTCTTGGGTTTGACCCCTTGTGCCACAAAGAAGAAACAAACAGAAAACAAAAAAAGTACAAGAAAGCATTTTGAATGCTTTTACCATAAAGAAATGATACATATTAGAAGAGAGAGGTATGTTTAACCTGTTTTAAACATTAGACAGAAGGTGTAGCTCAGTGGTAGAGCACTTGCCTAGCATACATGTGGCCTTGCATTTAATCCTGATTTTTTTTAAAAAATTTCACAATGTACACACATATTGAAATGTCACATGATAGCCCATGAATACATATAATTTTAATGCTTTTATGTATCAGTTAAAAATAAGCTTAATTTACATTTAAAAAGATAGGAGTCAGAATCCTAGATCTGCTTTCAGATTGCCTAGTCTAGACTCAACTGTTCAGAGCAATTCGGTGGCATTCAGTAATGTGCATACAACATTCAGATGCCTGAGGCAGACTTCAGGTGCTAACGATGGTGTTGGGTAAATGTCCAGGTCCCCTTATGACATGTAAGCACCAGTGACTTGGTTTTAAAAAACAGTATGTTTAATGATTGAGATAGGCATGTTTTCTCATTCCTTGGAACAGAAACTGAATGTTAAAGTATGCAGTCCATATTCTGCCCTTTTTATAAACAAGAAACATTGGTTCATTTCATGAGGTTCTTAGAATTTTCTATAATTCCAATAAAATATATAGATATCAACTTTAAAAATGCACAAACATGCACAAAAGAAGTAAATAATTACATCCGTAGTGGCAACCTTCTACTCTAGGCTCTGTTGAAGAGATAGAAGTTTAAAAAAACAATACTGAATTGACATTTCAAATAAGTACGGATATACTGCCCTAACACAATTATTGATGTTATATAATAAAATTAATGGTCTGAAAATATATGACTTCATATTTCATTTTGAAAAGGCATTATGAGGATTTTAAGGATTGCACCAGTGGAAAAGAGCTCTTCAGCCCACACAGTTTTTTCTCATGGCTGTCTTTTGTGACTGTTTAATATCCCTGTTGTTGGTGAACGAGAGACACACAGTCTAGGGGAACAGAAACACCCAGGCAGGAACCTCAGCAACTGGAAAGTTGGAGTAAGGGTGTGCTTGTCACTTGGGACCTTGTCATTTAGTCCCAGGATCAGAAAACAGATGCTGGTGGGAGAGAGGATTATGTCATTTCTGGAAGTTAATAAACAGCTCTCCAGGAAGGAGAAAATGCAAATTGCCATGCTCTGGGTCCTTGTTTTCTGGCAATTATATCCTCCACATCTGCCTACCCTGCAAGTGTAGCTCACCTGCTCTGATGAAAGGCTAATGCTAACTAATGATTCTGGGGAGGAAAAAAAAATACATGCAGGTTGATAGTTAACATAAGCAATATTAAAGTGAACAGCAGGAATTTCAGGATGGTGGAATTATGAGTAGTTTTCCTCATTCTGCTTATGTATTTTTTTCTTAATTTGTCTCCTTTGAACAAACAATGCTTTGGTCATTGTGAAAAAGATTTTTAGTAAGAGCACCAGTGAATCAGTTAGAAGCCTTAATAATCATGTTTGGTTTGGTGTACTAGTTATTTTACTGTAAAGCTTACATGCATTTTCAACTTATGACTTAATTCCAGATCCTATCAGTTGTATGTGTCCTTGAGGAAAAATACTACTCACCTGGCTTATGAGGCGCTCATGGTGAAGTACTTGGTTGGAACTCTGGAGACCTTAGAGGGACAAATACTGAAAAGCCAATTCCAAGACTAGATTTTCTACTACCATCTCCTCCTCCACTCTCCCACCTACCCAAACACACGCTACTTTGTTAACAAATGCCCTTGAAGGACGTGCCCTATAATTCAGTGGTGACCTGTGTGGCCTCAGACCCTCTGGGTTCACACTCTAGCTCCTCTACTCTCTAGCTATTGGGAAGATATGTTGAGGAAGGATACAGAGATGGGAAAATTCGGGGCAAATGGAAGAGGGCTTCTCTCATCCTGGGACCTGGTCTGAGCCGGATCAGCCAAGAATCGCAGCACAATCAGAAGAGAAGCTGCTGTGAGAACGGCGGGCCGAGAAACCAGCGCCTCCCTAAGACTCTCACCAAAGCAGAGCATGGACTCTAAGTTAACAGATCTAGACAGGATAAAAAGGCAGAAAATTTGCAGACAAGGGAAAGAAGAGAAATCCCTCCCTTTGGAACCTGATGACATGTCCCACTGACTAAGAATCAACAACTTTAGCTCAATAAATCTGCTCACACCCCCCAGGGGCTGTCAGCACCTGACTGACAAGATCATTCTTGTCTTCCCAGGGCTCTCAAACAAGAGTGTGGGAAACAGCAAATAGACTGTGCTTACTTAGGCCCTGAACGTTTATGACCTTTGAGTTTAATGTTACTAGCATCCCTTTCCCATCCCCAAGCCTAAACACTGCACCCCATAAAACACCTTACAATTTAACTTACACAAGGAAATTCTTTAGGATAAGAGGCACAGGTAAACTAGCTCATGTTGTCTTTTCTTGTAGTAAAATCTTGACTATAAATTGTTAAATCTTAACCCTTAAACCTAGTTAGAAAAAGGCACAAAATCATCTATATCCTCATTATAAAGACTCTTTGGGGCTCCTCTGTCTCTAGAGGCCTGCGCTCACTCTGAAGCGTGTATTCTCTCTTACCCTTTATCTAATAAACTGAAAACTCTGCTTCACTTCTCTATTTTGTCCTGAAATTCTTTTCAATGATGGACAAAGACCCGGCATCTCCCTTGAGTGGAGGTCCTGAGAAAGGGAAGTGCTCAGGGCAAGTGGTTATGTTGGGGTATCACACCCCTAAACCCAATGACATATTTGACCTCTATTCTTTGGATGTTTCTGTGAAAGGTAAAAATAGCAGCTACTTGAGTGGTGGATTGGAGGATGAAATAAGCTAATTCATGTAAAGGAGTTAGAAACAATTCTACAGCACTACAGCATTGATAAATATTAGTTACTATAATTACTACCCAAGATAACTCAAGTTTTATTATTCAGTTTTAAAACATTATATAAGCAATGCAAATGTGCCCACATTTACTTCCCTAATAGGAAAATTAATTTCTTCAGATTTCCTTACCACTGTTTAGCTGTATCTTACACATGCACATACATTCATACACACACACAAATGTACTCATACACAAATACTTACACACACACAGACTCTTTTTTCCTTAGTTCTGTTTCCAAAAATGGGCAAAGAACTTGAATCATTTCCTACTAGGAACTATATTTGACAGAAATAATTACTCAATTGTATTTCTAAATTCAGGCTGAAATAGAATAGAAAAGTACAGAACTTCAATCAAGAATTGAAAACACTTCAGTCCTTCTGCTTAAGGCTATCAATGGCTGCCAATCACCCCAGTGATGAATCTTCACTTCCCTATCTGGCCTACCCATCTGCCTCCTCCCTCCCACCCTCCATTACACAAACACCTTGTTCAACCCAAACACCCTGCTGGGCCCTTTGGCTTCCTATGGGCCATCCTTTGGTCCTTCAGCTCAGCCAGTCCTTCCCACCATTAAACCCATCTCAAACTTGTCTTCACTGAGAGCCGGAGGGTCTGGGGACCCACTACTCTGAGGATTAGCTGGTCTTGTGCTCACCTAGACACAACGTGCTATAATTCTTTGAACACACACCTTGTTGAAGGGTGGAGAGTTTTGGCTTCTAGGTGGAGGTTTCTTTTCTTTTTCCTATTTTCTCTTCCACACTGAGGGGTTTGAGCCCTGGGCCTTGCGCATGCTAGGCAAGGGCTCCACCACTGAGCTGCACTCCAGCCTCTTTTTCTTATTTTTTATTTTGAGACAAGGTTTTGCTAAATTGCACAGGCAACCTCTAGCCTCCTGAGTCATTGGGGCCACAGGTGCGTGCCATGGTGTCCAGCTACAGATCAACAATAGCTGATGTGGCTGATGCTCAAAGAATCAGAGGACCTAAGACACATTTGTCTTTCTGCATTACAACAGCTAGCCCTGGAGCTGGTGGAGGGGTCAGGGCTAATGCACCATGGGGGAAGAGTGGGGGGAGAGCACACAGGGGTGAGTAATCACCCTAGGAGGCGGGATGAGGGTCCTGTTATTGCAGACCTCTCAACAAAGAGTCAAGCAAAACTTACAAAGAGGCTAAGATATAAAGTCAGAAACAAAGGCAAAATTATATATAAAGTAGTCAAAATTGCCCTAAAGTATTCTGTACATATTGTTACATATTCAACAGAATAAAGTAACACATACTTAGAATGCTGTAATTTAGCCTATGGATATTACAAAATAGACATTCTGTGCAAAATAAAACCTTATAGTATTTTTAAATACATGAAAATGGTACACATGGTTGGATTTGCTTAATTTAAATATGTATCATTATATAGCCATGGATTAGTTTCAATGAATTCTAAACCCATGATGTAATGTTTTTGTCAGTGATCTGGATTCAATTTGCATGTAATATCTATTGAACACTTGGTACTTGTCAGGCTGTGTTCTAAATGCTTCATTATTAATTCAATTCTCATAACCAAATGAAGAACTATCCTCACACTTATTTTGTGGATCAGGAAACTGAGATATAGAGAGGTCATGTAAACTACTAGAGATGACATGGCTATTCACAGGATAAGCTTGCATAACAAAGAAGGGAGTCTGGCCCCTCTAAGCCATATCCAACATTGCCTCCCTTTAGATAAAACATAATAGCAATTAAGTGGGCTGGGATTTAGCTCAGTTGGTAGAGTGCTGCGCTGCAGTCTCAGAGGTCCCGAGTTCAATTCCCAGCACCACAAAAATGGGAGAAGGGCCTGGCAATCCACTCCCAAGGCAATCCCGAAACAGTCAGCCATTGAAAACCCTATGAGGGTCGCTATGAGTTGGATACCGACTCAATGGCACAACAAGAACAACAACAACAGCGAAGCAATTAAGTAGGAATGGATGAGTATGGGGCAGCTGTAGGTTAACAATGATTGTGTGTGTGGAAAGGTGAAACCCTGTGGATATTGGCTGGAAAAAAAAAGTCAACCAAGGTGAGAAAAATGTAATGGGGCCGCCAAAAAACCGTCATTGTGATCCTTAGATCACTTTAACACTTTGTCCAAAACTAGCCAGGAGAAATCCCATTGTACATTTGACGGAAAGGTCAGTTTACATCTCTAAGGCATTAGTAATTAGCTCTACTAACATTATAAAACTGACATTAGAAGGAGAAAAGCAGGAGTGTGACGTATGGGGGGGAGCTGGGGAAAGTGAGAGGAGGCAGCAGAGCTCAAGAGTTTGGAACCAGACTCCCATGCTCAGGGGCAAGTGACAGTCTCCTCACTTTTCTTCTATATAAAATTGAGATATTATTATCTTGAAAAATCCTTGCAAAGATTAAATGAGGTGATATATTAAGTCTTAAGCACAACACTTAACTCATATTAAACACAACAAAATTATCCAGTAGCAACATCATTACTTTTGCTGCTGTTGTTAGGTGCCATCCATTTGGGTCCTGCTCACAGCAACCCTATGTACAACAGAACAAAACATTCCTCAACATTGTTCTAGGCAACTGATCTTTTTTATGTGTAAGCCCATTGTTGTAGACAATGTGTCAATCCATACAGTAGAGGGTCTTCCTATTTTTCATTGACCCACCACTCTTCCAAACATGTTGTGCTTCTCCAGGGATTGGTCCCTCCTGACAACAGGTCCAAAATAGGTAAGATAGAGGCTAGCCATGCCTCCAAGAGTCTAGTGCATATGTAAGATAGAGTCTAGTCTTGCCTCCAAGGAGCACTCTGGTTGCACTTCTAGGATGGATCTGTTGGTTCTTTGGCAGTCCATGGTATATTCAATATTCATCTCCAGTATCATAATTCAAAAGCAATGATTCCTCTCCTATCTCCTTTATTCAACACCCAGCTTGCACAGCATATGATACAACTGAAAATACCATGGCATGAGTCAGGCACACCTTTGTCTTCAATGCAAGGTCTTTATTTTTCAACATTAAAGCATTAAACTAAAGTTTAAAAAGAGGTCTTTTGCAACAGCTTTTCCCAATGCAATGCATCTTTTGATTGCTTGACTGCTACCTCATTACTATGTAGTATCAATTGGGAAATTTTAGAAAGTAAGAGATTCAAGCATAAGAATGAATCTCCCAATAGGTAAGTTGTCCTTTTAAGGCAGCAACCTCTCTGTTGTCTTGTCTAAGGTTCAACAGATACTATTCCTCCACTGGGAAAGTGTCCCCTCAATGGTCTAGGACTCTTTCATCTGATGTTTTTATGAACCAATGATTTCATGGCATTGCAAATAGAGGCATGTATCCAAATCAAGAAAAGAAATAACATGGATAAAATAAGTAAAATTTATGCCCTCAGCTTCAGAATAGTTCAGGCAAAATATCCTTAAATCTTATCATGCTTTCAATGATCCTTCACTTTATTCTTTATTTTTTATTTTTTTTTAAATAAGTGCATAGTCAGTCAATTTGGAGCAGCAAGAGTTATCAAAGGTAAGTGGCAGACATCAACAAGAAAAAATTTACCCTGACCCTCAACAATACTGTACTGAAACATACAAATGCATTCTAAGGTTTCAAAATAGAAAAACGGACTTTTCAAAGCCATTTTATCTATCTATATGATAAAAATGCAATCAGGATTTTCAATAACACTGCCTTTTTTTTTTTATGGCTTTTCATAGTCTCTTGTGAGGGAATGACTATGTTGTCTCCACTACTGGGTTGTTGCCAAGAGTACCAGCTGCCCATTTTAGGGAGCCATCTATTACACTTAGATGCCAATTTAGGCAGTGGCAATTCTGGATGTGGATTCCCAAACTTCTGTTTGTTTGTTTGTTTTAAAGTTTCCTGGGGCGTTAAGGTCATTAGAGGAAAGGCTAAAGGATGTTCTAAATTGAGTCTTTGGAAAAGAAGCATTAATTATCCCTAAACTGTGTGGGAAAGTGGGTGTTCAGTCTTCAGCTTCATTTACCTTTAGTCCTGCCAATGATGAAGAGACAGAGATGCCCACCCCAGCTCTGCAGGCAGAGGGGCATTCATTCTATTGAACCATCACAGTCCCCAAAGATAGTCTCCAAAAATGGGTCCCTGCCAGGTCTTTGCCTTGTAGGACCCAGGTGCCAAGACTAATTTCAGGGGTTATTTTTATGGTGAAAAATATATATATTTAGGATTAGCCAGCTGGGCTCACTTTAGATGATCCCCATTTTGCTGGTAACATCCAAAGCATCACAATCAGGAGTCAGTAGAACATACGCCTTCTTCTGACCATCAGACCTGAACATGCTGTTGACCTTGGCCACATCAAGAGCTTCTCCACAACCTGTTGGGCCTGGCACTTATTGGCCTTGACATCCACCATGAACACAAGTGTGTTATCTTCTGTCTTTTCTATGACCAACTCAGTGGCCGCGGTAGCATCGTGATCAAGCATCTTTCTCCTGGGGGCATCTGGGCTGCTTACAGAGCTGCCGTGTCTTTGGTCACCAGAAGGAAGGGGATGTGCAGGAGTCTTTGGTTTGTGGCTATGGCTGCCTTTCAGCACTGCCCTTTTGGCCTTCACAGCCTTTGCTGTGGCTGTGGCTTTGGCTTTGGAAGGGCAGGAGCATCCTTCTTTACTTCTGGTATCCTCTTAGTGAAAAGTGCTGAGGGTTTGGTTTGGTTTTTGTTTTTTTAACCATACTGGTTAACCCCAGAGCCTGGAGCTTGCATGTTTTTCCAAGTGCTGTACCACTGAGCTGCACCCCCAGCCCATTTTTTTACTTGTTTTTGAAACAGCATCTCGCTAAATTACACAGACTGCCTCTGGTCTCAAATTTCCGATCCTCCTCCCTCTGCCTCCTGAGTCACTGGGATTACAGGCATGCGCCACTGCACCCAGCTTTTTTTAATTTAAATACAACAATTCTAACAACAAAAGTCTCTAAATACTTTTATGCTGCCAACAAAACTGGAAAGTTTAGGTCTCTAGGTGTTTTAGAGATCATACAGCTCCAGCTCTTTATTACACAGGTAAGCAGCTGCATGCTTAGAACAGCAGACTGGCCAGCCAGACCAGGAACAGGCTGCTTCCAGGCTCAGCAGCAGACTCTCCTTCCTCTCTCCAAACATCTCCTTCCCCCTCCACAAGGACGGGCAGGGGGAAATCCAGAAGCTGCTTGCCCAAGTACATTTCCTGGTACACCCAGGCCACCATTAAACCCACGGTGTTAAAACCTAATCTGGGACAACAGATATGTGAACAAACACACCAGAGATGTCAACCTTCCTCTGCCTTGGAAACTATTTTTGTGCTTCAGGAAGCCTCCCCATTGCTCTGGAAGGTGATTTGTTGTTGCCTTTTGTCTAGTCTAACATTTCTGAAGTAGAAAGTCCTGACAAGAACTTACAGAGGCAGCTCATGGAGGTCCAAGGAGGAGGGAACCAGGAGGAGGGGGCAAAAGACTCATCTGTCTCTGGCAAAGCAGGAAGAACCAAACAGGACAGTCTGGAGAGCGGAGGGCTTTTTATTTTAACTACTGATCCAATGAGTTCCCGTGGTTTTAGCCTCTTAGTGGCCTCCCCTGAGAAATGACGTGCCCAATGAAGTGCAGGGATAAGATATTAAATTAGGATAATCTTGGGAAAAAGAAACTCAAGTGGCAAGGAGACCCCAGGAATTGGGGGTGCGTGGAGGACGGGATTCATTCATGGTTGGGCAGGTAGGTACTTTATGCGACAACTTCTCCCAGTCAGAGAGATGTGTGCTCAGGCCCAGGCAGAGCCTGCCCACCCAGAAGTCACTCTCTGGCACCAGAGTAAGCTCAGACTTGTCCCAGAAATCAAACAAACCAAGGGAGAGCAGAGGTGCTACAGGACTCGGAATGTTAGCAGATCATAGTCAGAAGGAGGCTTCTAACAGTCCAAGGTTGGTCTGGGTTGCATCTTTTCAGGGATGGGCAGATCCTCCAGGTCCTCTGCACTTTCATGGAGTCCAAGAGCCCAGGGATTCATTCTTTCTTTGAGAACACACGAGTTAGGAAGTGGCATATGACAGTGTTAGGAAACATATTGTGGAAGCAAATGCCAACATTCAAATCCTGGTTCTGAGATCCACTTGTTGTGTGACCCTGGGGAAATTATTAAGTATCTCTGTACCTCAGTTTCTTTATCAATAAAATAGAGACCACAAGGGTTTGCTGTTTGGACTAATATATACAGTACACATAAAAGTGCTATTTTGAGTGTTATGTGTTTGCTGTTAATATCATTTCCCTTAGGGATTCTCAGGTCTTGAATACTACTAACCAAGCCCAAAGAAAATTAATGTTGTTGCTTTTAGGTACCGTCAAGTCAGATCCAACGTATAGTGACCTTACGTAGAAGAGAATGAAATACTACCCAACACTGTGCCATGCACACAATCTTTTTTATATTTGAGCCTAATGTTGCCACCACTATGTTTCTTTTCATTTTGAGGAGTGCCATGTCAGCAAAAGGAGACTTATTACCATCAAGTAGTTAGGAAAAGTCAGGTTATTTGGATAACATAATATTACATATATTTTGGGTTTTATCCATACTTCCTGGCTCATAACTCTATCCCTAAGGCAGACCATTAAAACTAGAATTTCTCTTCTCCAAGGCAAGTCATAGGAACACTAATCTTCCTAGCCTTTCTGTCTTGGAGCTGGTCATAATGAAATTCCCTAATCTACTCTGTCCAATAGATCATAAGATGCTTCTGTATTGGTTAATTTTGTCTGTCAACCTGATTGGATTAAAAATTGCCTAGGAGATTAGTAAAGCACACTTCTGGCGGCTATCTCTGATGGCATTTCCAGAGATAATTAGATCAGTAGGGATCTGACTTAATCAATGGATTAATCCCTTGATGGGTTCATAATATAATGGCATTATTGGAAGGTGTTGAAAGGTAGGTGGTGGGGCCTCGTTGGAGGAAGTAGGTCACTGGGGGTGTGTCCTTGGGGCTATATCTTTCCCTGGCCCCTTCCTGTATCCCTTTTTTTCTCTGCTTCCTGGCTGCCATGATGTGAACTACTCTACCCTACCATGTTGGACTGAATCTTCTGAAACCATGAGCCAAAATAAATCTCTCCTCCCTTAAGTTGCTTTTTAAAGGCATTTCATCACAGTGATGCAAAAGCCTGATTAATATACTTCTCATTCATGAGGGGCCCTGCTCCATGCCCTGAAGGAAGAAATCCTGCACAGAGAGGCCAGAAAGAATGCTGAAGCGACAGGCCTTGCTGGGTTTCCCCACCCTGTTTACTGGCATTAGATGATACCCTTTTTGTCCAATCACATTTCAACACAATTGTCCATACTTCAATCATACCTACGCAATGAAGTCCCCATAAATACCCAAAAGGACACAGTTCCAAGAGATTCCAGGCAGCTGAACATGTGGCATTTCCTGGAGGGGTAGTAATGTCGTGGGAGAGCTGCACCCCTTCTCCCACGCCTCACCTGATGCACCTCTTCACCTGTCTCCTTTGTGATATCCTTTATAATAAACCAGTTTCCCTGAGGTCCATGAGCCATTCCAGCAAATTAATCAGATCTGAGGTGTGGACTTCGTGAACCCTGATTTATAGCAAGTGGGTCAGAAAAGCACAGAAAAAATAACCAGGGGCTTGCAACTGGCATCTAATGATGGGGTGAGAAGTCAACCTGAGCCTTCTGCTTCCTCCAGGTAGATAGTGTCAGGACTCATTGGGTGAGAGGATGCTCAGCACCACTTGCTCACTTGCCGGTGGGGAGCAACCCTCATACCTTTTGAGGCCACAGAAGTGTTCTATATTGCCTGCGATGATACGAGAGTAGAGGAAGCACAAGGCATCCTGCTTACCCTGACACACAAATAACATATTTTCTTTCAAACAAGTCTCCCAGAGAAACCAAAGATTGCTTTTTGAGCTAGAAGTCAGATCATCCATCTGGGTGGTCAAGAGATGTGAGGCTGAGTCACTTTCCACTGCCAAGACTGACCCTACCAAGTACACCTGAATCTAGTGTCAGCCTGTCAGGACATCTCTGCCTTGAAATAGGGTAGAGACAGAACCACTCCAGCTCTTCCTTTTACACATTCCATTATATATTTTCTATTGAAAAATGTGGCCTAAGCTCATTCACAACAAGACAGCCAGTATACCCAAGATGCAGATGACAGAAGAACCATTTGCTGAGAAGGGACAGAGTACCACAGCATCAGGGACATTCCCAGAGAAAGGACAAATAGGGCAGGGACAAACACTGCACTGAGGTTCAGCTGGGGGCAGCTGTCTTGAGCAGGGCAGACACATCATCACATGCTTTGCACCCGTGCTACAGAGCGCTGCTGAACTTGAAACGCCAACCTCTCTGCCCATCTCTGCTTCTGTCCCCTGGCCACTCTGCATGACTGCCAAGGTCAGGCTGCTGCAGTCCCTCCCTAGTACAGATCAGATGACTGTGTCAGTCAGGTCTTGGTTACTGTAACAGACACCTGAGACAATCAAATTATGAAGAGATCACGTTTATTTTGGCTCCCAGTTCTGGAGCTTGCAGGCTGTGACCAATTGGCCCAGTGCTTTGGGCCTGTGGAGAGGCAGCACATCATGGTGGGAACTACGTGGCAGAGCAAACAGGTCACCTCAGGGCCAGAATGGAAAAGGCAGGAAAGAGAAGTCTCATTATCCACTTCCAGAGCTCGCCCCCCAAAGGCACAAAACTTCCCACCTGTCCCCACCTGTTAAAGCTTCCATCCCCTCCCAAGACAGCCAGGATGGGATCCAAACTACAAGATCCAAACTACAGCAGCGACTTCAAATTGGCAGCTTTAAATCAGTCACTTTGGGAACACTTACACGTGGAAATGGGTAAATGCAACAAATCATGGCTTCCTCCCCATCCAACCCATCTCTGGGAGCCAACTGTTAAACTTTTACCAGGGCACCACCTGGCTGCTTCACCGTCACTGGACCCAAAGGCTCCTTAGGGAAGCACAGTGACCTCCTTTTCACCATGCCCACTGAACAGTCTGTAGCCTTTATTTTTCCTGAACTCTCCAGAGTGGTTCAGGGCTGATCATTTCCTCCTTCCTGACCTTGCTCTCATGCTGAGCGTCCAGGACTCTCTGCTGACTTTCTTTCCATTTCTAAGCATGTTTTCTCTGGTTCTATGAGCTACCCTTTCCCCTGAAGGCCTGAAATGTCAGTGTTCCCTTAGGGTTCTCTCCTGGATCGCTGCAACATGTCCTTTAAGACACAGCAAGGGCATCACTTCTTCCATGACTTCCCTGGCCCATCTGATCTGGGCCATGAGATCTGGGCTTTGTCTCCATCATCAGTGAATGTCTATATCCTTATAGAGACCCTCTGCTGGAGGAGGAGGACCCAGCAGGTCAGGACTTGGAATGACAGCAACAATAAGAAAAACAATAATGACAAACAGCTGCCACTGGCACTTACAGCTTCCAGGCACAGACCCAAGTGCTTTACATAGATTATGCTGTTTTCTCCTTATACCAACCCTATGATTTTGCCCATGAGACACCTGACACTTGCAGAGTTGAAATAACTTGCCCAAGTCTACAAAGACTGAGCCAAGTCTAAAGGGCCAGTGCACATAACCATCGCCCTCCAATGCCTTCCCTAGTTTGTGTGTTCTGAAAATTTGATCTGACATGTTTGACAAATAAAAAAAAAAAAAGGAAAAGAGAGATGAGGATTTTATAAAATAGGTATTCTGCAGTCTCTATAAAAGTACTCATTTATTACATTTGTTGAATAAATTAAATAGTTTCTAACTCCAATTTGCTTTTCAAATCTTTCTGGTTAGGAATGGGAGTACAGCGACAGTGACAGAGCAAGTGTTTACCATCTGTGAGGTCCTCGAATCCCCAGAGCTAAATAAATACAAATACAAATAAAATCTTTCTGATTTGTAGTTGAGGTCCTTTGCAGCTGGCATTTTTCAGGCTCATGAGGCTGGATTTTATGCGGTAACTGCAACCTAGTTCCTTCCCACCACTCACTGAGTGACAAATATCCATTACCATGGGAGAAGAAAAACTGCTACTTCAAAACTGATCAGCTTAAGTCTCTCCACACAAACAGCGAAACCCTTCAAGCCACGTAAGTCTTTCACTGGCTCCATTCATCTCTGTGGTTTTTGTTGTTGTTGTTGTTTGTTTGTTTGTGGATCTGTTTTGTTTTGTTATTGAATCTCATTTCCCTAAAAATATAAAACTGAGCTCTGCTTTTGAGTTCCTCTTAGTTTTAAAAGCATAAGTCTCTTTGTGTCTGGGTAGGGAAATTCTAGGCCATATTGAAACAGTCTTCAAAGTTGTTTCTTGCCTCTGATCCTGAGGGCAATTCAAGGGCGCCAGGCGCTTGCTGGAAGGCATATGCTTCTGCGTCTGCAGCAGACACTGGACTCAGGGGTGCTGAGCAAATGGATGGGAGCAGTGCAGGGAGATGCTCCTTGGAAATTAATACCTTGCTAAAAGGCCTGGGAGGTTTTTCCGAATTTCTCTTTCCAAAACCCGCAACACCTCTCTAGAGCAATTTACCCTGCCATGCTGTGGAATGGTTCAATAGAAGGTTCCTTGCTAACAGGGACATGTGGGTGGCAAACTTTCACTTGGCTTGAAAGCGAAGTAACCAGGCAGGGAGGCAGCAATGGAGGGAAGAAGCATGTGAGGGAGGGACAGAGAAACCAACAGACCTAGGTGGAAACATCTGTTCTGCCCAGCCCACAGACCTTCCCAGACCAGCCTTGGAGGGGTACCGGAAATGACCCTAAAGTAATTCACCAGGATCTGACTCTATTCCCTTCTCACGAACAGAATGACTACACTCACACTGTCTCATTTAGTACCACCATATTTCAGAAAAGCAAATGTATTCACCACACTTCTGAGAGTGGAAGGAGCTTTGTCTGATCCCCCATCTAATTAGTAAGACTTGGCTCCCACAGTCGTTAGACTTCCTGCGTTGTATAGGTGAGGGATAGCACATCTCAGATGTCACGTCTGTCGCATGACCAAGGGGGGTCTTGTATAACTGTAGGTCTAAGGACCACCTTCTCTGATTTCAGGTTCCATTCTCTATGAAATACCGCTGTCTATTTGACAGCCCCCCCCCCCCCAGTGGCCATCTGAGAGGGACCTTAGGCCAAGCACTCCCAGGTTTTAGAAAGTCAATGCATAAAGTTCCTTCTTTGCTACATTTAGAAACATCAGAAAAATAGAGGCAGCGAAGACACATATAGGGAATGGGCATGAACCTATCGACCAATTAGTAGACTTTCCTTTAGACCTTAGGGTTGCCCAGCACTGACTGTGAATTGGGAAGCCCCGCCCACCAAGTCCTGGCCCCTAAGTACAGCTGCAGGTTCTCGGCTGGCAGGCAGGGCTTCCTCTCAGGAAACCAGAGGCCCAGGAGGGCTGGGCTGCTTCTGCTCTACCCTTCGCCCATGCTTGAGTGGCTTCTCTCCTACCAGGAGGGAGGGAACCATGGAGACAGCAGTCCCCATCTCCGGAGGATGAACCCCCACGGAGGCCCTGAGTTGAACACAGGCAAGTCTTAGTTTGTACGCATTTCATCCTGACAAGGACTCTAGAAGACAGAACTTTTAACACCTCCGTTTTACCACGGATGAGAAAGGGAGGCTCCTAGAGGTGGGGATAATTGTCCAAAGTCATGCCATGGGCCTGGCAGCACCCATGCCAGGTTACTAAGTCTGCACAGCAGAATTGCCTAGCAACAAAATCAACCCCACAGTGACTATATGATGTGGTCAGGCACTGACAGGGAAGGAAGAGAGAGGACTAAATACAGCACTATTTTCTGATCACTCACACAGATCTTTTTATTAATGGAAACAGCTTCACTTCTCCAACATATCATCATCCAATGAGAAAAATAAAACTCGATCACATCATTCGTATTTCACCTGCAAGGGGATTTTGATGAGAACCCACTCCACGGAGCTACTTGTGACCATGACGTGCACCCTCTACCGCAGGGGTCAAAGCTGAGAGCTCTCGGTGCCTAACTGGCTGCAGAACAGTGGCAGCAAACCCACATGGCCAGGGACTTCCTCATTTCAAACTCCTCCTGCCTTCCCTAAAGATGAGAAATTCACAAGATTCCATACTGGTCCTGGGGGTATGTAATGTAAGCAGAAGAGCTAGCAATGTTCCAGAGCTATATGGAGAAGTATCTGAGGGTGGAAACACAGAAGATAAAACCCACAGGGGACATACCTGTAATCCACTCAGGAGGCTGAGGCAGGAAGATCCTGAGTTCAAGGCCAGCCTGGGCTACACAGTGAGTTCCAGGCCAACCTAGAGTACATAACAAGACCTTGACTCAAAACACCACCAGCTACCCACACGATAAAGAATACACGGGTAACCCCTAGTAATACAAATAGGTAATGTTCACCCAACACATACCAAGGACCAAAAATGTTCTTAGTGTTTTTTGAGCATTAATTCATTTAATCTTACGTCAGCCTTGGAGATAAGAACTATTATTAGCCTCTTTGGATAGATGGAGAAAGTGAAGCCAGAGAAATGGATGAGTCTACTCAATAGGTTGGTGAGTAGCTGAAGGTCAAGAGTTCATCCAGGCAGGCCTTGGAACCCACCTTTGACCACCGTGTTATATCCACTGACCCACTGACCACTCAATATGCATACCGGACCAGGCTGTAAAGGACAACCTCCTCCTCCTCCTCCCCACTCCTCCAAAGGAAGGACAGCGAGTGAAATATAAACTCATCTCCCCTAGTTGAGGTGTATTCAAAGGTCAGGATATCATACCAAGGTTCTACATAATCCCTGAGTTTCATATATTTCTTCCCTTTTCCAACATTAGCCAGAAAAGCAAGAACTGGCCCATTCTAAGAGGGAATGGCCATCACTGTGCTGGTAAATGGGGACAGGTGACTAGAAAGACAGATGGGCTTAAATTATGTGTCGCTTCCTTGCTGAGAAACCACAAGTAAGATGAGCCTCAGGTTTATTGCCTACAAATGCGTATGGTAATATCCAGCTCCCAGCATCCTTTGAGTGGTTAGCAGAGTGCAACACAGTATTTGTTATGGTTTGGACCTGAAATGTCCCTGAAAGCTTACGTGTTGAAGACTTGGTTCCCAATGCAGCAGTGTTCAGAGGTAGGGCTTTTAGGAAGTGATTGGACAGAGAGGGCTCTGACCTCATCAATGGTTTAATCCAATGATGGCTTCATAATCTGATGAGTTGTGGGGGTTGGGTGATGGAAACTTAGGAGATGGGACCTAGTTGAAGGGACTGAGTCCATGTAGACATGCCCTTAGGGCTGTGTCTTGTCCCTGCCCCTTCTCTCCTGCTGCTTCCTGGGCACCATGAGGTGAGCAGCTTTGCTGTGCCACAGGCTCCCCGCTGTGATGCGCTGCCTCCCCCAGGCCCGCGGCAATGGGACCAAGCAACCTTGGACCGCAACTTCTGAAACCATGACCCAAAATAAACCTTGCCTCCTTCCAGTTCATTTTTCTCAGGGATTTTGTCACAGTGACAGAAAGTATCTGATACACTGTGGTGATTCCATGGGGGCTGGGATTATACAAGGGGCAGGGGAGAAACAGAAGATCCCTGTGGCCCCGCTCCCCTCTAGGGGTAGAACAGAAGCATGGGGAGAAGAATGAGTCCCACAGTCACAATCACCAGGAAGGGAAGCCACCAGTTAAATCCCTGCCTCCCATTCTGAGCCCCACCCTAGGAGGAGGGCCCATGGTTCCCACGTGTATGGGCAGATCTCACAGCCCAAACCAAAGCCTTATCTACTGAGTTTTGTTTTCTTAAGGAGTGCAGTTCTAGCTCAGGCAAGCACATGGAAGGAAAGCAGCTTGGCCTGTTCTCCAAGAGCTACCTGGCACTGGGGTCCCTCTGAGCCCTAGATGTGCAGCTCTGTTGGTGAGGAGAAGGCAAGGTCTGTGTCAGAGGTCATGCAGTCCCTCAATGTGGGACCCTGGTTAGCCACAACCTCTCTGCTCCGAGGTGAAATGCAGGTAGCAGCACCTGCTTTACCTCATGGAATGAGCTACTCCGGTTGCTTTCAACTCCACATTGCAGGGTGGCGAAACAAAGGTGAGCAGGAAGCCTTAAGTTTTGCCTTTTCGCCAACCTCCATTCAACAGTGCATCTGGCAGGGCTCCAGTTACCTCTGCGATGTCCCTCTGACTGCCAAATGCTGTCCGATGGCTCCACCCCTCTGCCTGCCCCGGAGAGCCCCACATATTGTGGGAGCAGCTGCTGGCAACAACGCTTCAGGCCTGGGCAACAACCACTTCAGTCCCAAGCAACAGCCTCCACAGGCTCCAGGCTGAGGCTGGGCTGTTTACTTTTGGTTTCTCAATAACAACTGTTTCTAAGAGTTCCCTGCCAGAGGAGGAGGGAGGGAAGCAGCCCCAGCAGCCCATCCAGGGGCAGCTCATGGCTGAGGCAGAAGTGCAGGCCACACAGGCAGTATGCTCTGACAGCTGGCGGTAGCGTGTGTGCCCCAGGACCTCCCCTCCCAGGCGCCTCACCTTCACCGGCTCACTCCTGAGAGTGTGCTCTCCTGTGAATGTTGATTTATTTATTTTTCTGAAGGCACCGGACTGGAATTGTTCTGCTTGAGTCACAGACTAGAGAATGAAGAAGAGCTACTAGGGTCAGAGTGGATCCCTGAGTGGCCTGGAATCACTAGTACTGGGCAGAGGTGGGTAGCCAGAGCAAGACAAGTAGACACAGATGCAAACATTCACCTACTGCCCAGTGCCAGCTGTGGCCAAGCAGGGAAAGGTCTTTTTCACACTCACACATGCCCATGTGCACGCACGCACACGCGCACACACACACACACACAGAGCTTCTACTTTCTCACTCTACGTTAGAAGCCATATGGTCACCGGGAGAACCCTTGACCCAGAAGCCATGACACTTGGGCTCTAGTCTTAGCTCTATCCCTTCCTAGTCTGTCCAGGCCCCAACTGTTCTCCATGAAATAACAGTATTACATTGGATCAGCATTGCTGGAAAGGTGGTTTTAATGGCAGAAGCCTCTAGGAAAAGGAGCTCTGTGATCAACTGAGTTTGGAGATGCCTCCTACTCCCAATCTTCCATTGTTGGAGATTCCAGCATATACAGAAAATCAGGCCCTTCCTGTTTCCTGTACCTCTAGACACACACCACAGGACCCATCTGTATTCTCAAGTTCACTGGAATCTGAAACATCCAAAGCAACCTCTAGAATTACTCAAAATATGACTTCCAAGTTCTAGATGGCAGCTCCCAAGTTAGTCTCAGGAATGCCGAGTAGGTACAATGAAGAATGATCGTCGAGTTCCTGAGACTCTGTGAAGAACATCACTGTCACTTCTCCAAAGTTTCCCCGGAGAAGCTAAGCACGCTGCTTATGTCGGGGGAGGCAGAAGTTTGGGTTCCAATATGCCAAAACTGCCAAACGCTTTTGCTAACAAGTCAAAGATGCACTGTATTTTTACATGTTTTTATGTGATGCCTTAATGACTGTCATTCTCAAAGATGCTGGCACTTGAACTAATTCCCCGTGCCCAGTAGCCACCCTCCTTGGGATTTTCACCCACACATCTCACGGCACTGTCCTTACTGCCACATTCATTCCCCCTGAAAAATGACTGCACCAGACGCTGGCTTCGCTGGGTACGAAGAATCCAGAGATACATACGAAAGGGTCTTGTGCCTCAGGTGGCTTCCTTTCTCTGAGATGGCAGATAGGAAAGGAGTAAGAACTACTCAGCCTTGACAGAAGCACTTAAACATTCTGGGAGTCCAGGGACGGAATGGGCTCACCCTCCCTGGAGATATGGGGCAGCCACACCCAACAGCCATTTGTCGCTGATTGTGAAGCAGGAAGGGATTTTTAAGGTAGGCAAAAGCATCCCTGGTGTAGGACACCATGCCAGGTGCACAGTGTCACCAAAGAATGCTTGGCCTTATAAGTCACAGCCAGAGAGTGTATTTCAGAGCCACAGAGGGCTAATAGATGAGACTGAAAAGGCTTTGGGCCACATTTTGACTGGTTTTCAGGTCAAGGTTTGGGAGTTTGGTCTTCATGAGGGAGATGGAGGGACAGCAGGCAAGGATCTGTATATAGGGAGTGGGGGGTCAGGTCTGGGTTCCTGGAAAGGATTGAGTGCGAAGGGCATAGCATGACCTCTCCCGGTTGCCAACCCCACTACTGGCTGAGTGCCCTTTCTCCATTCCTGCCCTGGGGCTGTGCTCTGATCCAGAAGGTTCTACCCAGGTGAAGAGGTGAAGGATGAACCGGAAAGGGAGAAAGGAGAGGCATCAGATAAGAAAAGGGACCTAGTTCAACAGTCCAAGCAAAAGATGATGGCAAAAGACTATGCCCTAAGACATATTTCCACAGCTAAAATGCTATGATCTAATGATCAAGTAAAGTGGGGCACAGGTAGGGGCCCAGAGGTGACTTTTGCTCATGAAAAGACTCCCAGGTTTTGGGCTTCAGCCCCTACAGAACTGGTGTCCCTACCAATTGAGACAAGGACACAGCAGGAAAAGCCAGTCTGGGTGGGGATGAGAAATTTGGAATGTGGACGTGCTGAGCTTGACGCAAATACAGGAAATATATTAGGAAATATCAAGCGAGAAATGAGACATGTGTGCCCTTTATAGGCAAGATCAGGACTCCAGATACCCAGCTGCTCTCCACTCAGCAGCCCTGGCCCCCCGATTCGTGCACTGACAGAAGCTGAGCTCACAGGTGCGGCGCCAGGGGTCTCTGCAGGCCAGTGCCTGTCACAGAGCCTGAAATGATGCAGGTGCCCCACATGAAATGTTTACTAAGGGCAAAAAAAAAAACCTCATTGCCTTTTATTTTAACTTAAATAGAGGCATGTCTGGGACCTCGGGAACTGGTAACAGATACAACAGACCTACTGACAGGAAGGGGAAGCCACCCATCGGCCTGCCCTAATTCAGAATGTCCACGTGGCTCTGTGTGCCATTAGACTGTCACTCTCTCTTTTATAACACAGGTCCTGTCACCCAGGAATGTGCCTGTCAGGGGGAGGACTGTGCACATGTTTTCAGAGTTGGAAATGTTATTGGTTTGAGGGATTTCCTAATATCTGTAGACTATGAATGTTAGGGCTGGGGTTCAGCTCAGTTGGTAGAGCACTGCTCCACACTCTCTGAAGACCTAGGTTTGATCTCCAGCACTGCAAAAACAGAGGAAGGATGTGGCAATGCACTCCCAAAGCAATCCTGAAACAACCAGCCACTGAGAACCCTATGAGGGTTGCTATGAGTCAGAATCGACTCAGGAGCACCTAACAACAACAATCTATGAATGGTAGGTAAGAAGAAATTGTGAATAACTTGAAAAGCAGTCTCACACTGAGCTTTCCTGGACCGATTCACTATAACCGAACGTTGCTTCAAATTGGACTAAGACCTAGTCATAGAAAACAGGAGTTCTCCGAGGCATAGGAGGAGGCAGACAGAAACACTGGGAGTGGAGTTTAAAAATCATGAGAAAAGCCTTTTGATTGTTCTGGAATATTCTAAAGTCCTACCTCCTACAAGTGGTCTCAGAATGGAGCCCTTAGAATTGATCTCTTTCCCTAGGATGAAAACACTAGCAGAATCTTCTTCACATTTTCTCCTATAAGCTGATTGATTGCTTTGTCCAGGTGACCTAATGCATACCAGAGGAACTGACACGAATTAAGGAGGTCAGGATGATTCTGCTAATGAGAGCACCGCCCTGCTAATGACTTGAAGTTGTCTTTAGAACCTGTTTTTGAGGACTGAATTGGGACTTCCAGGTAAGAAGCTCTGTCATGCCACACAACTCCCAGATCACAGCCCCTTGTGAGATCCAGAGATTTCAGACCACGTGCTTTCCTGTCCTGTGTACTCAGATATGACACCAGTAAGACCAAATGATGCAAAGTTCATTGTAGAACATGAACTAGCTCACATTTTTGACGGGATGTGGAATGCTCTTGGTTACAAGTTCATCCCACTGAAGACTGATTAAAAAACTAAGATCGCTGAGAAGTTTGTCTAGTTACATAAATTAAAGAGGAAATTCTTTCACTATTGTACTTTTTGTTGTGAAAAAGAAAAAATGACAACATTTCACAAGATTAACATTTGCTAATCAAAGGAGCCTGGGATGTATTTAGAATCCAAACACATGGTCACTGACCCCTCCGCATTTTGTTAAATGAAATGTGAGTGAGTTATGGAGTGATGGCTCTTTCTAGGTTTCGCCTTGCAACATGAAACATGATCTTCTGAGTTAAAATGTAGGGTCCACTGTTATAGCCCATTGCTTCCGAGGTCACCCTTGAGTTGAGGAGGTATCAGGGAATGTTGAGTCCGAGTTGGGGAGCCTACTCAGTAATCCCCCTAAGAAGCAGGCAACTGAAGCCAAATCTACGTCAGTGAATGTTTCTCCTTTTTTTTGGCTAGGTTGGCTATTTTTATGAACTGCTATTCTTCTATATTCTCTTACAAAACAAAGCTCCATATTATGGGTTTTGCCTAATGTATAAATTCAAGAATCCTCCAGTGGATAATAAGGGATTTTTATAGTTTTGCCATTCTTCTCATCTCCCGAAGCAGACACTGGGAAAAACCCACAAGGCCTCCCCTCGGGTCCATCTGGAAACTGTCAACACTGGGCAGGAGCTAACAAGTGCGCAGAGCACCATTAGCATCTCTCAGCTGCTGGAGGAGGGCCAAAGGGGCAAGACTGCTCCTCCCATCCTTCCTGATCCTGCTCATGCTCCTGTTTTTCGCCAAGTAATAGGTTTGTCATGAAAAGTCCAATAGGGAGGCCACTGAGGAGGAGGAGGAGGAGGAGGAGGAGGAAGAGGAGGAGGAGGAGGAAGAGGAGGAAGAGGAGGAGGGAGAAGGTTGGCTTTTCTTATGACTTCTCCTTTGAGGTACTGCATTACCTAGTCAATGACACCAGGGGACATGAGTTAGCCACAAATCTTCCCAGGATCCAGCAACCCAAATGCTTCTGTCTCCCCTACATCCCCTCATCCTTCCCTCCAGGCTCCGAGACATGAGCTAGTTGGATGAGAACTTCCAGGGAGCAGCATCTTGCCTCACTCAACTGACAGGATCCCTCCCATCAATTCTCAAAGTCCACTGAGCCAGGAAGTCATGTCTACTTCCAATACCCTAATCCAAAACCTTGACTGCAATTTTTTTGGGGAGATCTAGGAGGTTGAACCCAGGGTCTTGCATTTGCGTGCTCTGCAAGTGCTGTACCACTGAGCTGCAACCCCAGCCCACTTTTTTATACTTTTCATTTTGAGATAAGTTCTCGTTAAATTACTCAGGCTTCCTCTGGTCTCAAACTTGCAATCCTCCTGCCTCCGCCTCCTGAGTCTCTGAGATTATAGGTGTGCACCACTGTGCCCAATCATTGACCATAATTTTATAACTCAAGGAAACAGAAACTGGATATGGTGGTGCAGAGGCAGGATTGTGAGTTCAAGGGCAGCCTGAGCAACACAGTGAGAACCTACTGAATATGAGAGAGAGAGAAAAAAAAAGAGAGAGGGAGGGAGGGAGGGGGAGAGAGAACATGCAAAGGCGCGCACACAAGGGGAAGGAAGCAAAGGAGGGAGGGAGAGAGGGAAAGAGAAACAATCAGAGTGACTGGTCCAAAGAATCCACAGAAAGATACAAAGTCATCAATACCGATCACTCAATAATGATGATGAACACTTACGGCCAACCGTGGGACCCTGGAGACCGAGACAATCCCCTGAAACAAACACCTCTCCCTTCTCTGAGTTTATGGGGAGACTGCAGCCCCTTTCTCCGTTCTGTGAACATCTGAGAGTTCTTTTGAATCATTAAACAGTAATTGTGGATGTTTTTGCTGATCCTCACACAGTTGTCCTTCTCCACGCTTTTGTTATTCAACTCCCATCCCAAATGCAGAGATTACATCACATCACACATATTAAGATATTTTGGTCTTTGTAGACCTAATAAAAATAGGTTTGCTATATCCGGGCATTGCACACAGAACCGATAGGATGGTTTTTACAAGCCACTCATTAAAAGGTTAATGGGCCTCGGTTGAATTTTGCTTCCACATGGACTGGGCCAGACTGGGCTGTACAAACTCAGTCAACAGCCCTGAAATAGAGTTGCAGGAACTCACCAATGCACACCCTTCTTCCTCCCTTTTGGCTTGCCTTCATCCCCAAGGCCCAGACAGTATCACAAAGATCATTTGCTTTCATTGTTGGTCTATAAGAAGCATTTTGTCTGATTCTGGCAAATTCAAAAAGAGCACCCAGGGATTCAATCTCCCAATGGGGCATTCTGAATCTGCAGGAAGCGGAGTGGACCAAATCGTATTCCATTTTCTTGTGAAAATTAGATTGCTTCCTGCGATACATAAAAAGGTGCTGAGCACATAGTAAGTACTCAATAAATATTAAACTACTCTGGGTATAGCACAAACCGATGTGCCTTGAGAACCCTTTATGGGCAAAATATCTGCATGATTCAAATTTTATCATGTAGGAGAACAGCTGTAGGGATGAAACCAGCCCAGAATGAAGCGGAGCCCATGCGTAATCACAGGCTTTGAGCAGATGCTCCACCATGATGTTCTGATTCACGGTCCGACGCACATGAATAATGGAAAAGCCAGGGAATGTCCTCGAGTATTTCCATTTTCACAGCAGGGACCCAGGTTCAGCTATTGCTTTCATGTGGTGACACTGGAAATCGAGGCATGAACGAGGTCTTTCTGAAGCTAATATACGATTGTCCTTCGCCAAGGAAATGTGTCCAGAGTGCGTGCACAGGAAGACTGGCAGGAAAATCTCACAGGGCAAGGGTCTGCAGACCCACGAGAAGGCCCTCTGATGAACAGAAGAACAAGTTTATTCGGGGCAAGTAAAGAGGGGGAGGGGATAGGAAAAAGCAACCGCCCAGAAAGCAGTATGGGAGGAGGACAGGAAGTGAAAACGGCTCCCTGAGCTGAGCAAGGCTGAGGATTTCACAGGGTCAGGGAGCCTTGCAGAGAGGCAAGGCGGAGGATTTTTGAAAGGGTGTATTCTTTGGTGCCATTGGCAGGCAGGCAGGGAAAGTTCTGACCTTGAGGACCAGGTTACTTGAAAATGTTTCAACCACCTGGTCTTGGATATTATTTTGACGTTGGGCCCCTGTGTGGCTCTTTGTTCTCTCACAGACGTCAATAACTTACAGACTCACTTGTTTGACAGTGACATCCACCTTAGTGTTAGCTCTTAAAAGATAGGACCGTGTGTGTGTGTGTGTGTGTGTGTGTGTGTGTCCCATAGCACCTAGCACAGTAATGTATGCACCAGGTGCCAACAAATGGTTGCTGTTGCTTGGTAGTGGTACCAACCCTGACACATTATATCCTTGTAGCTGTCTAGGTATTCTGACAGTGGAGTACAACATCCAGAGACCTGGGTGAGCACAAAGCTGCCCAGCTCACATCAGCAAATAGAGACCTTCCTTCATCTGTGGCAAGAGTTTAGCTGACGGTAGGCAGTGAATACAGTCCCACTGGTGGCTCTGGAGACCCAACCAGTTGGTACAGAAGAGCTGGGCTAGGAATGGCTACAAGCCACAGGAAGGAGCGGACTCCTTCACACCTCTCAGTTAGGGAAGCCCTGGGCCCTGGATGTCCCTCTGTGAGAAGAAAGGTGTCTGCTTAGAGTCAGATCTTGGCTGTCACTCCCCAGGGCAGGTGCCTCCCCACCACCCCCTCATTTGCCAGAGGTTTATCCCAAGAAAGGAAATCCTCTTGTCTCCAGATGGTAACCACAGCTGTGGGAGGAGACCATCAACCCGGAAGGCCAACGACCAACCAAGAGCACCTAGAGCCCTGAAGTAGAGGATATCGCCCAGAGAATGTCCTGGCCTCGATTCCGCCAAGGTCAAAGTGAAGTCCCCCAAGCGGGAACGTTGCAGCTGGGTTCAGTGCTCAAGGAGGTGATAAATGTTTCCTCTACCACAAAAGGATTCACCTCAGCCCCATGCATTCAGAAGTCACAGAGCCGTCATTTTCCAAACTGACACTGTTCCCCCAACTGCTTGACCCCCGTGAAGAGGTGCTGGGCTCCTCTGCTTGACTCCGAATTCCCTCAGGGCAGGAGCTGGGTATGAACAGTGTCCTGTCCACACTGATGAGCCCACGGTAGAGGCTCAATACATGTTAAATGAGTTAGATCCCAGAATCCAAATAACAGCTTCATCTTAGCGTTTGTCTTCCATACGCTAGGTGTAATACTCACAGGGAAGAGAGAACACTGTTGTCTCTTCACTGATGGGGAAGTTAATAAGGACACAGAACGGCCACAAGAGAAACAAAGAAAAGGGGGAAAAGATGACCAAGTCTGAAAAACCTGTGGGTCAGGCAGCCTGGAGAGCAGGGAGGACTGGACACCAACAACAGATCAGAAGTGTACCTGCCACAGTGACGCCAGAGAACCCGTTTTCAGTGCTGGCCCCCATCCTGGGATCTTCATATCCAGGGTAAGGACTGGGGACTTCTTCCTAAACTTGAGCACCTCCAATCTACAGTTCGGATGGAACCTATACCTAAGAACAGGTACCTGGGCATAGCTCACACCAAGAGCTTTGGGGTGCTTTCTGTTTGTTCTTGTTGTTTTCAAAAAGACTTAATTGGAAGCCATTAGGCTGATGTGGCTCCAGTTCCTTGGATTCATTACAAAAGCAAACTGAAGACCCATGGTGACTACAAAATGAAACTTAGGCTTTACCAATTGGAAATCACCAATCAGCTTCTGACTAGGGTCATTCACTGGGTGAAACCCAAATAAAGCAGATGCCTGGCTGCAGCCAAACAATTCTCCCGCTCTCTCCCTCCTGCACTCTCATGCTCGAATGCCTTCTCTCTCGGTCTCTGTCTCTCTAGCTCTCTCTCTTCCCCTCCCTCCCTTCCACCCCTCTATCCCTCCCTTCCCCCTCTCACACTCCCATTTTTGAGACAGGGTCTTGCTATATCGCCTAGGCTGGCCTTGAACGCATGATCCTCCTGCCTCTGTCTCTGGACAGCTGGGATGACCTCCCCGTACCACCACACCTGGCAGTTGGCTGCTTTCCTTTGCCTCAGTCAACCCATAAAGGCTCAGCGTCCCTGCTGTGGAGTGGAGCTCTCAGAATTTCCAGCGTTGAACACTGTCCAATTCATGAGTCCTTTAATACTCCAATAAACTCAAATTTATTTCCTCTAAAGTTTTTCTTTTAATGGGGAGAAATGCAATTCCTTTCCCAACACCTCCGGGCTCACCTCACTCTCTGCTCGCTTCCCAGAATCGCTCCCTTTGTAGGAGAGATGACACCCCTCACCCCCTCCACACACGAGATGTCTTACTGCCTGCCACAGGACAAAATCCTACACACTACATTCCCAGACCCCCCCCCATCTCTGAGTTCTGAATGCAGGCTGCTCACCCCCAAGCAGCCTTGGTCCTTTCAGAGCACAGAAGATAGAGGCTGCTGCCCTTGGTCACAGAGCTCTGACACCTGTCCAGGGCCACTACGTAACTTGCAAAGCTCAGTGCAAGATGAAAACTCAGGGTACCTTGTCCAAAATATAGGGGAATAATGGTCCCCTTTCTTCCATTCTCTCTTTCTCAAGAAAGAGAGAATGTTTTTTTTTTAAATTTCCTACCTAATGTCACATTTCTTGTGTGTAGTAGTAGCACTGGGTAGGGGGAGGGGAGTGAGTGGCCAAGAACCCACCCTGGAAAGGCAGTCAGGTGGTAGAGGGCCAACCTCTTCCGGGCAGAGGTGCCATGGTCCCTGAGCACGCTCCTCGGATCTGACTTGTATAACACAAACGCAAAGCCAAGAATTTCCTAGATGGACAGCACAGCAGGTCCGCAAAGCTGCCGGGAGGCAGCCCCCATTCCTGAGTCTAGAATCAGGCAAAGGGTTTATGCCCTAAACTGAAGCATGTTAGTGACTCCCCAACCTCTAATAATCCCCCACCTCCTGACCTTAGCAAAAGGTGACTGTCCCTGGCATCATTCTGAGAGTCACTACTGGAGACTCAGAGCAGAGCCGGCCCCCCCAGCCTTCCACTCCCTGCGTCAGCACCCGACACATCAGTCACCTTGTGCTTAACCCAGCCAGGATCAGTTCTGCTTTCTGCAACTCGACCTTGGCCAGCAGCCGCGGCTCTTCGCCCTCATCTCTGACTACAGAGCCCTGGCCAGGTGTGGCTTCCACCTGGCTGCTCCTCCTAAGTCAACCACTTCCAGGGGCCTGGCCACTCAGCACGCCCAGGTAGATGAGAACCACAGGTTCGACCTCCTGAAAATAGAGGTTTTGCTTTTTGGGTTTTTGTTTTGTTTTGTTTCTTAGCAGGAAAGAACATGTTTGAAAACTATCTATTTCCCAAGCAGACAAACTACCTATAACTTGAAATAGCCTTTAACTTCCCCATCAGACAGAACATTTCCACATCTGACAGAAACGCCTAAGTTTACTGACTCCCTGAAAGTTTGCAGCAGGAATGGCGAAGGGAAGAAAATGCAGGGTGGGTGGTCCCACTTTCTGTCAGGACAGCTTGGGGAAGGCTGAGGAGTATTGAAAGTCTCAACTGCAAGGCATTCATCAGGCAAGAAACGTACCACTACGATCAGCATGTCCCAAAATGTCACTCTGAAACTAGCTGCCTATAAAAATAAGGATCACACCTATAGACTTAAGCGTGTTTGAGCAAAACAAAGTTGTTTGGTATAAAAGAAATCACTACATCTGAAATGCTTGGGTAGGTTGCTAGGTGGAGGCTGTTTCGATTTTAGTTTTTCCTCTCCCGCCAAATCACATTAATGCCAATTTGACACGGCCCAGTGTTCCTCCCTGTAACAGGAATACCGTCTCTCAAGATGAGCTCAGCCCTTGTATGACACACAGGCTTCACTCCCTTAATTATAGAAGAAGGCGATGCAAATTCCCATCTGGCCCGAAAACTGCCTGACCAAGGGTGTACTTTTCCAGTCAGGTGGCCCAAGCATGGGAGGACAGAAAAGCCCAGAAGGTGCTAGATTTAGAGATTGGGGGAGGTGGGGATGAAGACCAAAGACCACCAACCATTTTATTTTAAGGCAATATTCCTGGCTAGAAGATAAAGAAAATGTTTGCCAAACAGCCTGAAGACAGTGGTGAATTGTCAAGGTAGGAAACCTAAGAGACCTCTTTGCCTTTCCACCTCATTCATTCATTTAATACCTCTTAAGTGCCAGGTGCCCAGCACTATGCTTTGTGCTACAAATGCAGAAATGGGCACTCAGAATTGGTCCTTGTCTTTGACAAGCTTCAGTCCAGAAGAAAGAGAGAATAAATGAATCATTCTGTGCAGAAGTATTACAGAGTGCTCTCAAACAAGGTTTGGTAAAGTGCCACCAACAGCCCACTATTTGTTTTTGTAAATAAAGTTTTATTGGCTCTCGGTCCTCCACACATTCATTTACGTATTGTCTGTAACTGCATCTTTACCACAACATCAGAATTGAGTAGTTCACTGAATGGCCTGCAAAGTCTAGAATATTTATTATTGGACCCTTTATGAAAAATGTTTACTGACCCCTGGTCTAAAAGAATAAAATAGGAGCCCTAATTTAGACTGGAGTTTAGGAAGTCTTCCCTGAAGTGACTTTTTTCCCCCTCAAGTACTGGGGGGTTGAATCCAGGGCCCCACGCATGCTAGGCAAGTGTTCTACCAATGAGTAGTACCCCCAATCCCTTTTTTAAATTTTGAGATAGGGTCTTGCTGGGCTGGGATTTAGCTCAGTTGGTAGAGCGCTGCTCTGCAGTCTCTGAGGTCCCGAGTTCGATTCTCAGCACCGCAAAATGGGAGAAGGATGTGGCAACCCACTCCCAAGGCAATTCCAAAACAGCCAGCCATTGAAAACCCTATGAGGGTCGCTATGAGTCAGACTCGACTCGACGGCACCTAACAACAACAAGAGTCTTGCTAAGTTGCACAGGCTGCCTCTGGCCTCAAACTCGGTTATTCCTGCCTCAGCCTCCTTGGGTCACTGTGCCTACAGGTGTGTGCCATGGTACCCAGATGTAGAGGTGACATGTAGGAAGCCTACAAAAGATGAAGAATGAGGCAGGCAGGAAGAAGAGAGACTTTAAACGGAGGGAACTGAATAGGGGGAGGCCAGAGGTAGAAAGCCTGCAGCTGTAGCCCTGTGGCATCCGATCCCATCAGATCTCGGAAGCTAAGCAGGGTCGGGCCTGGTTAGTACCTGGATGGGAGACCGCCTGGGAACACCAGAAGCTGTAGGCTTGGGAGAA